>VURO01046602.1:7631-25618 GCA_015108175.1 Pelvicachromis taeniatus | reverse complement strand
GGGCCCAAGCCCCCCCCCCCCCCCCCCCCCACCCCCACGTCCCCGTCCCGTCCCATGTTTTGGCACATGACAGCAGGTCATTGTTACATTTCCAGGGTTTTGACTGAGTTTGCTTGGGGATGGAAGGAAAAATGGCAAGCGAGCAAGTGAAATGCTGCTGGCTGTGTGCATAGTTGTGCAATCGTGAGCAATTCCAGTCTCGTCTCTTTTCCACCTCTCTCATCTTTTCAAACCTTGATGGCTACAGCCAGCCTTACATGTTCTTACCCCAGCCATTGCCAGGCTCATCGTGGTAGGAATTGAGTGGATTTTGAGGGGCTACACATACACAGCAGTGGGACTGAGGACGGGCATCTATCTGCCTGCCCTGCTAAACATGGAGTGAATGAAAAAGACAAAAAAATTAGATCCTCTCGTGACATGATAGAACAGGCAAAGTGCTTTCTGGGAATAAGCCTGTGCATTTAAGTGGTTTAATTTAAAAAATCTTTTTTTTTTTTTACTGTTTTTTATGTGCTTTTTGAACCATTTTGGTTTAATCTTCTAAAGCAATGTGTGATATAACTATTGAAAGAAATGGGGGTGGGAAGTATTCGAGGTGCTGGCTGTATGCTTCTTGAAGAAGCTGTAGAAAAGAAAACTGAAGAAAGACTGTGAAGGAGAAGAGGTAGAGGTTAGTGGATGGAGGTAAAGTTACAGAAAAGGAAAGAGATAGATGATCTTTTATAAAAGAGACAGGGGGTGAGCGTCTCAGAAATCTAACTCAGCGTTTGGCGCAGAGCAAGAGGAAGATTCAGTGTGGCCGCATAGTAATTGAGTTTCCAACCTGACCTCAGTGCCTCTTGCTTCTCTGTTGCTTTTGAGTGATAAGACCATGTGTGGGCAGTGTACTTTTGAATGTGTAGACAAGATTACGGTGTTTAGCTATCAGAATGAAATGACCAAGAGAGGCTGAGAAATGTTTGAGAGGGTGGGTGTATTGGCAGGGTCACAGTGGACAAAATAGAAATACAGCACTGTGGAGACTTTCTGAACTGCTTGGAAACAAAAGGGGAGAAATGAAAAGGTTTGTTGAGATTTGTGTGCTCACATTCAGACTCTAGGGTCACTTCTTATATCGGACAAATGGAAATCAAGTGTGCACATACTGCCTACGTAGAGCCTTATCGTTTAATAAAGAGACAGAAGCAAAAAGAAAAAAAAGTGAGGTCACACTGGGATTTAAGCCTGTCCTCTAAATAACCAAATGACCCTTTTGAACTACTTTTGATACACTCGGGAAGCAGCTCTCTTTATTTCAGTGATGTTAAAACGTTTTTTTTATTCGCCGTCTGGCCTTTTTTAACACTGCTCTGGGAGTCAGCGATGGTCTCCATACAGCCACCACATGTTTATAAGAAGCAACATCAGAATACAAAACCCAGAGCACGGTTTCTAAACACAGTTAATCAGAGGAAGCTGTTTTGCATTTCGGTCATTTCTCGTCACCCTGCTGCGGAAATCTTTCATGTTCGTCTTCACAGATGAACAGTAACATTAAGAAAAAACACGGTGACACAGCAGAGAGAAGAAAAGGAACAGGCAAATCTGATCTAAACAGAGCATTAGATTTAAATCGTGAGTTGAAGGGACACCATTTCAGTGTTTGGGTCTTCATTAGAAAGCACAAATTGGCGAGGGGACAGAAGCCCTGTGTGGTGTCCTCTGAAAGTCAGCAGAGAACAGCCAGACAAATGGAGGTGTATAGGTAGAAATGGGGCCAGTGAGATTGATTGGGGTCTTTTTCATGTCAAGGTGTTTGCACCAATTTGTTTGTATTAATGGCCGTACACTCATGAAAATACCCCCACAGTCATGGTTATAGTACCACGACTTTTCGTGTGGACATCTGCGTTTTGTTTGTGCCACAATAACACATTGTCATGAGTGTGGTGGTTGAAAGTGTGAGTGAGTTATCTGGAGCTTGCTTTTACATGCGCAGTTCTTGATGTCATTGTGAAGCACTGAGCCACTCACGCAACCATGCAGGTTCCAAACAGCCAGTACAATGGTCTTTTTCAGTGTTGCTCAGGAGGAGGAAGGGGCAAAACGAGAGGGCCGCTTAGAGGAGGAGTTGTCAGTAGATGCTGAAACAGCTTTTCCTAATCTGTCTATGGTTTAGTCCGTGGACCTTTTCCATGTGCAAATGATTGAAAAAGCCAGAGAAACAATCAACATTTCAAGGAGATTTGGACGTTGCCACTAAATGACATTCTTAGTGGGAGTTTGGCGATAAAGTCATCCTCACAAAATGCCATCAGCTCATGCCACGATAACCTATGAGATTAGGCTTAGTGAATTACTCCGTCCGCTCTCCCGCCAGCCACCAGAAACAGCTCATTGTGCCTCACAAAGTGAAAGAGGCCATTATCTATCTGCAAAGTTGATTACTCGTCATGGTTGGGGGAGTTTTTCTGCAAGTGTGTTGTTGACTGATGTCTGTAGAACAACATGTTGAATTGAAGGTCACAGGAACAAGACCCCAGAAGGGTTGTAGAAAAGCAAATGTTATCCTGCCTACATCACATTATGCAAGTAAAACCCCAGAAAGATGCCTTGCAAACATAGGGCCCATCTTTGGACTATTCAAACAAGCACCCGCTGGCTTTAGATTGAACGCCCAAATGACATCAATCTGCTTTGACTATGGCAGCCGTTTGGATGTCATCAGCACCTTCTGCAGTACTTAACCTCTGAGGGGGCTGTTAAGTGTCTGCTTTCTGACCTCTGACCACTTCTTGTCAGTGTTGCATTGTTTAGAGTTCTGTTCCTGAGACGATTAGATTAGAACTTTTTTTTTTTCTGTCCACCTTACATTTCTGTTCCCCTTACGTGTAATATTTTGTATTTATCACTTCAAAAGACTAAGAAAGCTTGAAGTAACCTTGGTCAGCAAACCGAAGGCTGTCCTAGATTTTATGCAGACATCCGGTTTTGGGAACAGCGAAAACGTGAGCAAGACTGGGTAAAGAAGTGAGGGGCGAGGGGCTAATGGTTTAATAGGGCTCTCTTGTGAGCAAAAAGCAACATGCGGACAGCACAAGCACTTTCAAGTGGGCCAAACCCGTGCATTCATTAGCTTCCCAGCCCTTCAGCCTCTCTGCCTCCTGCTGCTGTGTTTGAATAGGTCACTTCAGTGGGTAGAGAGAAGTGTGTCAAGTGTATTACTGTTTGTATGGGCTTTTTTTGGGTGTGTTTGGGTGTTCTGTCTTTGTGGACACTGAATGATGAACCATTTAAAAACCATTGTGCTCTCTGAGTTATGCCAGTTTCCTTTATATCAAGGAGCAGATGGGCGAGAAATGAGAATGGATATTCATTGGGAATCTTCCCTTTGTCACACATGCACGCCTGGCTGTGTGCACAGCACTCAGCTCTTGG
Source organism: Pelvicachromis taeniatus (assembly GCA_015108175.1). Taxonomy (NCBI): domain Eukaryota; kingdom Metazoa; phylum Chordata; class Actinopteri; order Cichliformes; family Cichlidae; genus Pelvicachromis; species Pelvicachromis taeniatus. The sequence continues at coordinate 22,198 of VURO01046602.1, read as the reverse complement.
TGGGTGATCCATCATGACATAGAGACAGGTCAGATGTTCCGCTGGCTAAACACAAATGTCCTGATCAGCGGGCTATTACAATTCTCTGTGGCGGTGTTACAAAATGACATCGCAACATAAGTTAGCGTTTTCCTGCTGTCATGTGCTAAATTGCTATGCCAATATGTTTTCTTATTAATGTTCATAAGCTATTATAACATACTGTACAAACCCATGACATTGCAGAAATAATAATAAACTTGCAGTGACAAACACGCTTGTCTGTTGCCGCCTTTGTTTTCTTTTTTCTCATAAAGAGTCAATGGAAGGCTGCAGCAGAGAAATTCAAGCCGCGATAGTCGAGATGGCGCAGATGCAACCTATAAGCTACATTTCTGGAAAATTGATTTACTGCACCAGAGCACAGAGAATCTCCTTAGATAGCAGTTACATTGTTAGCCGTTGCCTGGCTGGTGCCAGCGTGGTGCCAGGTGTGGTAGAAAAACTAAAATTGAAGGCAGTGAGTGGATCCCTGCCAGGCAGAGGTGCGCGCCCGTGCCAGTCTTTATCTGGCCAAGTGGCACAGAGCTGCTACATCTTTTATTTTCAATTTCCTCAACAGATTCGTTTTTTGCAGCCAAAACAAGAACGCCCTTAACAAGCAAATGTGAGTTGTGTTTTCAGTAACTTTCACGAGTGGGCAGATGAGTGGCTGTAAGGATTTTCAGGATGCTAGAGTGCATGCTTATCTGTTGGGGGGGAATGATTTGCAGAGTCTGTACGTTGATAATACGAGCTGTGATGTGCAGAAACTAGACTCCCGTTGTCCTAGCTTGTCCTCAAATGGTATTTCCCATGTGTCCTTTTCTGATGTGTGTGGGTTTCTGTTTTAGAGAGCACAAATACCAGCATATTCCACTCCTGGCACACATTTTGCAGCCAACATAAACCACATCAATTATAGTGACATTATGAGCTTTTCCACCTTTGATGCACTTCAGCAGCATTCTTGGTGGCCACTTTCTCAGGATTTAACGGTAAACAAAGCTAATGGAAGTCAATGTGGGAAGACAATGGCTGTACTATTTGCTTAAAAACACATTCAGACATGTCTAATTTGTCATCATTCTTAATGTAACTATTAGGACACAAGAAAAGGAAAAAGTACAAAAGACATTTTGCAGCAGAGCAGTTTCATTTTTAATACTGCGTAAAATAACGTCCCTCTTTCTCTATTTTCACTGAGTTACAAAACGTTTATCTATCCATGTTCCTTGTAAACTTTATTGATTTCTTATGGTTGCTTTGACACAAAGCCTGTCGCTTCAACTCACAATTCTCTCCATGTGTTTCCTCTGATTTCATCTGGAAATTTTTGGTGTCTTATGTCTTTGTTGGTTATTTTAAAATGTTGGCATACTAGTCCTTTTCGGATATGCTGTCTTCTTTAATTTTTCCTAGTTCACGTGAAGTAGAAAGGTTTGTGCATTTATTTGGTCAGCGTAGATAAAATGCCAAATTTTGTTCCTTAGATCTGTTTAGCAGGGGGGGTTTGTGGGTTCTGACATCACAAAGGAAGAATGAAATGTGTAAATAGAGACATGTAAATAAACAGAATGTGATTTAATCTATTAATTAGATTAACGAGTAAACAATACATGAAGAGCAAAATGTCTTCCAAGCATTCAAGCTAGCCAAACTAGCATGCTAGACCTACATCTAAGATGTCAAGCGGATGCGCCAGCACCTTCAATTGTTAGGCCTGTAAGTCTAATATTCAGGTTACTGTCAAAATTGTTTGTGTTTTTTATGTCATGGAGATACTTACTCAGTAATAAGACAAGAGTGACATCCCACAGTCAGCTAACAACTTCAACACATCCTTTCTTTCATCTCATCCTTGTGTTCATGGTGCAGATGTCAAGAAAATTAGAAACTTTAGAAACTAGCTAGCTCCACAGAAGAGGAACAAGCGTAAGTGGAGTACAACTCTTTTTTTTAATGTCGTGTACTTTTCGAGCAACTCAAAATATCACCAAACACACTTTCCGGGGAATTTTTTTGCTAGCTGAACGTGCAGCTGTTGTACTTTCCGGGGAGATGCAAATGTGACGGTGTCGAAAATGGAGAAAGATATAAGACAAGAGAGACCGGAGAGAGCTTGCTTTCAAAGGTAACTGCTCAACACGTGAAATTTGATAGACTGGAAGTTTATTGCAAGATATGCTGCTTAGTTTGCAACAGTGTTTCATTTTTACTGTGATTCAGTATGCTATAGAGCAAGCTGTTCACAGTCAGGTTACATCAAGAGTAGCAGACAACAATTATTATGATACATAATATTTAATGGGTTCATTTTTATGTGTTTCACTCACCTAATTTTACCTTTTATACTAACGCTATACAGTTCAGGGTTTGAAAATCATCCCTATAGCTCATAAAACATCTCTTGCTGAATTCAGTTGGAGCATTTAATCCACAAAAAAAAAACCAGTGAATATTAGAGTAGCAGTACAGGTCAGCTGATCACAGCCTGTGCACAAAGAGAGATATCTACAGTAACTCACAAAGCAAGTTATTATTTCTAAGTACTCTTTTCTCAATCTTGGGGTTCTCTGATGTGCCAAATCCCACTTTAACCTGTCGACACCCATTTTGGGTATAAGTCCCATTTTAAGTCCCTTTTTTTTTTTTATAACTAGAATTTAATTTGCTAGTTATAAAATGGCAAACTACCTTTGCAGAAACACAGAACTTTGGACAAAAAGTAAAGGAAAGAAGTCTGGTAAAACGTGGAGGGAATGTCAAAGTTCGGATGAATTCATAAAAACATAAAAAGTACGCTGGGGATTTTTGAATAGAAATTTAAATCATTTTAAAAATTATTCAAGTTAGAGACTTGGATTATTATTTTTTTTATTTTTGGCAGAAAGGGTTTCCAGTATACCCTGCTGAGGAGAAAATTAAAGTCTTTTCTTTCGATTGAGCACCTATTGTATACCGTGGAGAAAAAAAGGCTTCGGTGTGGTGGCTGAAACATGGAGAAAACTTTCAGCGCAGCTGTTTCAGCAGAACATCAAACTGATTCAAACTGATTAATTGACTGAAATCCTGTTCTGTTTTTAGTGGCATTGGTGTTGAATGACAAAACATGTTACCCTCATTGTGTGCTTTATTTCTATTTATTTTCATTTAAAGCACAAGAACTTCTTGCACAACTTCTTTGTGCCGAACGTTTTTTTATTCACAGTTGTTGTTCATTCTTTAACAAAAACGCCATTTGCTTTCACATGTTGTCGTCGAATGCAATTATCTTGTGTTTTTAGAAGTGAAGTTCAATTGTGTAAATACTTCCTGGGGCAGCTGCGTGTATCCGTTTCTATGATAAACTATAATGAGAAACAGAGCGTCAACTCAAATAGCTAAAATACCCTAAACCCTGAGGGAGGGAGCGTATCAACCACATTGTATTTACTGCTCAGGTTTTTTTTAATAGAAAACATGAGTGACACGCCCTTCTGCAGTCTATTCAAATTATTCATATTATTATATAATTACACACTACAGTTTTCCCTTTTCCTCGGCCTCTTTGATGTTTACTTTCAACTAAGATGCAGTTGTAAATATATTTACAAAGTTTATTTCCTTTTCAAGTCTCAGATAACAGGGCTACACATGACATTAAGAGTTCTCTGTGTCTATTCAAACTCCCCCTTACCACTCTGCCTCATAACAGTGTTGGTGATTCTCATCAAGTGGCTCAAAACTGGATGAGAAAAGTGATGAATCCTTCTGTTGTTCTCTTGGGATCCTTTACCAACTGCTGTCAGTTTTTCCAATGGCCTCTTCCTTTAAGAGAAAGGAGGCTGCTGATGGCGGACTGTGCACCTCCGCCTCTTTTCTTCTACTTCTCCTTTTGCTCTAGACCCTCCTCCTGGCAGCTTCATTGAGAAAACTGTAATCCCTGCTTGGGGGGCAGTGTGTCGTCTGTGCTGATAGCATTCAGAGAGACTTGTAGCGCTCCAATGGGCCCACTACAGAGGAGGCGGCGTGGTGCAACTGGCTGGGTGCTGGGCACACGCCGTGTGGCACAGGCGGATTAGTCCCAGCCCTGGCCCCTCCCCCCACCCCCCCACCCATTCAGCATCAGCCTTCTTCAAACAACTATCCCACTCTGCCCAGAAAAACACAGCAGGCTGGCAGAAACAGATTACAGATTGGCACATTGAAAAGCACATATTCCTTCCTTGAAAATGCTTCCCATTTCCCTGTTGTTCCCAAATATGCAACCTCAGACCTTCAGCCTCCATTACTCCATATGTCATCAGTGAGTTCTGACTAAGGAAAATTGGTCCTGTGGACCCCAACAACAAATAACATCTATCTTGCTTTTGGTGGTTCATCAGCTACATTTCCGAAATGCAAGTTTACTTTAAGTCATTCACATTTCATCAGTTGTATGTGTTCAGCTTTGTCAAGAAGGCTTAAGAAAAGAATGTCTTTCAAATCAGTCCAAGTAGATAAGAAGCCTGTAAAACATGGAATATCAATGAGCCAGTGACATATTTTTTGAAAACGATAAAAGAAGGTCTCTTTTTGCCAAGGAATACCCAGTAGAGCGGTGTGTCTTACACCCCTGTGGATCAGGTGTTTGATTGTATCTTGCCTGTCAGGGAGAACTGGGAACTGAAATCAAGAATGATAGAGGTCTAGACTAAAGATTAAGTGAGAGCTCACCTTCTAGACTTGCTGCACTCGAGGGAGAGTGACAATATCCAATAAAAAGACATGGTTTCTCTCACCGTATTGTCATTCCTTTCTATTTTTTGTAAAAAATAAATAAATAAATAAATAAATAAAGTGAAGGTGTGAACTTGGGTTAATCACAACTTTAGCATTTATCAGAGCTCCGTCTTGAGATTACATGTTTATTTTTTGCGTCGCGTGTGTTCACGCAGTTAAATAATGATAATAGGCCGTTTAACTTAAATAACGTGTTAGTTAGGCAAAGTATTTCCCTGGGATTTATAATAACTCTTATTCAGTGGATCATCGCTAGCTGAGGGAGATTTGGAACCACAGTGAATGAAGACATGACTCAAAAATGTGGAATAGTGTTAATTTTTGGAGGTTCCCAAAAATCAGACCAGCTGATCTCAGTGTCAGTCCACATAAGCTGGTGGTTGAGGTGATACTTTTATATGCAAATTTCATGTAGAGCATGTTTTCTAAGCTGTTTTAGCTTGCTTGAACTTGCTACGTATCTGCAAGTCACTTTGCAACCCACCTCTAGCGGAGCTCCTTCTTTCATGCTGTATCTGACTTGAAAAGTGTCATTTTAATCATTCATACGTGTCAGTTGCCATTGATCCTGTGTTCTTTTTTTTTTTTGTGTGTCGCTACTGCTCTCTAACTTTACCTGTGGAAGGGCAGGATGTCCCAAAACAGCCATACTGTCACTTTTCAATTACAGCAGACTCAAATATTAGACTTGCTTTGATAATACCGTATTTAACTGAAATACTTTTGGTTGCAAACACACCAGATACCTATTGCACCAGCTTAGCACATTCCACTTTGTCTGAACATAGACATTACGGTGCGTTTGTCAATGACTCGACACATTAGCTTATTTGCATGTCACTGTCACATACGGAGCGATAGTAATTGAGTGATCCCTGTTATCAAGTGAAAGCAGAGGTCTGAGGTGGACGTTAAGATAGAAAAGAGGTGGGGATGAGAAAGGGGAGATGGTGAGAGTATAAAAGCATTAATTTTCAGCAATAAATGCATTCTTAGCCAGCTGTGCTAGTGTGATTAAGACTGGATGTCACAGGAAGCACTCCACATTGATCCGCTGCCAGTAGAGACCATCTAGTCTTTCATTACGGCAACCAGCTTGTTAATTAGAAATCAATCATCCCCTCTGCTCTATGCAAGCCCCTTCCCCACCAGTGTGCCACTCTCCTTCCACCAAGCATTCATACCCAAAAGCTACAGAGGCGTGTCAGACTTTGACTGATGTCAGTACTTTTTCACTTAGCTGGCCATAATTTGTAACTTTCACGCCAAGAAAGAGCAGGGAGCTGAGAGCAAAATAGCGTGGCACTTCCTTTACAGCTGCCAGGAAGTCTTTGAGTTCTTGAAAGACTTTGACAATTGGAATTCATATTCACCAGATGAATAACAGCTATCATGTTGTCTTTTGGCTGTGTGCACTGGTATATTTTCAGGAGGAGACCTGTAGGTTCACAGGAGACTGCTAAACTCATTTTAAATCCAACGAACTTTTTAATATCTGTTTTGATCCATAAAGAAAAAAATCACGGATACGTCAACGTGTTGACAAAGCATATGGTTATGTAATGTACTGCAGTTCTGAATGAAAGAAGCGTATTCTACAGAGTAACTCTCACAATTAAAAAATAAACACGGTCTCCCAAGTATATACATAGAACAAGTGTTATTAATAGAGGAAAATGTTGTGTAAGCACAAAGGCGTAGGAAAAGTGGGTGTGGAAAAGACGCTAAGATGTAGTGACAGAGCCGGGATGAAAAGTGAACCTCTGTGAAATGACAGTTCCATTATTTATATTAGCACTGTTAAATCTGTGATAGTGGGAATATGGTCGGGACTGCTGTCAGCCGAGAATACACTAAGCATGTGTGCGAGTTACTCCTGTGTGCACATATCAGAGCACAGATGTATACATACTGTTTTTGTCCTCCTGTGTGCACATACATCCAGTAGTAGTAGCAGAACAGCTGTTATTTCAGAAAGCCTGTCCAGATGTTCCTGGGCAAGTAGGCATCAGATTAAAAACTTAAAAATATATATATTTTTTTTCCTGGCCTGGCTTAATAAATCATCCTTTTGCTACATCACTCTGTGTCAAGAGCTTTCCCTAGAAGACATAACTGTATTGTGTAAAAACTCACAGTTTTAAAAGCCATGAATTTTGCATGCAAAGAGAGCTGGCCTGCTTTTTGGAAGCCACAACAGCTGAAGTTCAACATGAAGTGGGCACATTGTGTTTTTTTTGTGGTTTTTTTTCTGTTGATGAGGCTCAAACAGTTCTAAAGTCCACGTTCATAGCCTGATTAAAAACTGCAGTTTGATGTGTCAGCCCATGAGGATGGCTAAGAGGAGGGCAGGTGCACCTGGTGTTACTTATTCTCTTTCATCTCATAAGCCTTAGTGAGTCTGGAATATGTAATGTAGGAAATATGAGGATGTAAATTCGGGAAAAGACTAAACAGCAGGATTTTATTTGAAAAGGTTATAATTTTTTTTTTGACAAAAAATATGGAAATATTCACTTTTTAGGCTATTTCATCTCAGTTGGAAATAATTCAATATAAGCAATGTGTTTCATTTTAATAAAACATGACTGAGTGGCTCCAAGACACTGGCGTTTATTAGGTTTTGTCTATTTGTCTCCTTGAAAGTGAAGTGAAGTCTGTGTTGTGTGTCTCCAACCGCACACTTTTCACTACCTGACTCTTTGCGTATGGCGCTGTCTCTTCTTTTGGATAGCTTTAGCAAAGACTGAACTTGGGAAATTATAAAAGGCGAGTTTTTTTTTTGTGTCTCTTGATTTTGTAATTGATTCAACTTAATGATGAAAATTGAGACACTGATTTCCAAAGCTAAGCATTTTCACACCAAAGAGTTGAAAAAAAAGACGTGTTTTGGACATGCAGGCCTGTAGGACAAATGTTTAACACACGTGTGCAGACTACATTTTTAGAGCCTTTGAAATGCTTTTTCTTTTTTCAAAAGTTGTAGCTTGGTAGGTCAAACAAAACAGATAAATGCTTCAGTTGTCAGTATTAGCCTGTGTAAATTCCCATCTAAATCCCTGCTCTACCCTGGGCTAAAGTCTCAAGGCCTTGCTTTGACAGATGCCTTCCTGGCAAAGATGACTCAGTTGTGAAAGTTTACGTTCCTTGTGGGAGATAAACCAGTTGTGGAAAAATGATAAACAACTTTTAAACAAAGCAACTCGGTGTCCCCGACTGGGACAGCAAGACTGCCGTTGACATTACACCTAACAGTTCACAACTTGGCTGTCACTGTCTCCTTCCTTTTTTCCTATAGGGTAAATCTCAATGAGCAGGTGAGATGGAAAGGGAGTTATGCAACAGTGTCTGGATTTGGTCTGTGTGTACTTTAAAGCTAGTCTGGTTTGGTCTGTGTTTTTGTCTGTGTTTACTGTGTGTTGGTATGTTGCTGTGAAAGTAGATTAATGTACAATCAGGTGTCTTTTTGATGAGTTTAGAGCCAAGTTTGTATTATATTACAGTCCACATTTGTCAGTGTGTGTTGTGTGTCTCAGCCCTATGCAAGAAGTTGTGGTTTGGGTTTTACCCAACTTTTCAGGCTAACTCGGCTTTTAATGTTTTCCTGCATTCCTTGGATTTTCTCTCTGGAAGGCATATGCAGTTGCAGCTTCCCTCTGTAACATTTTACTGACATTAATATGATAAAAAAAAAAAAAAGTAATCAGTTTCATGATTAGCATTTTGATCACTTTGGCTTTTCATGTCATGTTTGCATGTTCAGGATGGCTTTGACAAGTGACGGAAGACGCTTTGCTTGTCAGGGCTGGGTAGCTAAAGCTTTTTTCTCTGTCTACAGAACACATGGTGTTGATCATAAGGACAGCTCACTCTCCAGTCCTGGCAGCCACCAGGCGACAGAGGGAAAGAATCATGGTGTTCTTGAACCCGATTACAATATAACCCTTTATAGCAACCACCAATTATGCATCTGACGCTGAACAACATTCCCTTTGTGGTGAATGTTATGGATTTTGTTTTAGCAGTTTTATTTATATAACACTTGCCTGCTGCTTTAGGTTACAGATAATTTGTATTAGGCTATTTCTTGCATTTTATTCCTTGTACCTTCAATTACTTTCTTATCTCATGCTTCTCATCATATCAGAATTTATTAACAAGATGAAGACCAGGTAACAGAAGCGTAACCTATTGACAGTCTCAAAGCAGAGTTGGGTAATGATGCGGGATCGGCCTGTAGTTTGAGGCCTCTGCGCAATGAAATAATGAATAATGTTAAAAGCTCAGAGAGACGATGTGCTATCAAAGCTAATCTCAGGTAAAGAGAATAGCCTTTGAGTTGTCTAAGCTACGAACTCTTTTCTGTCATGACTTATTTTGCCTTGCTGATTAGTGGACATGGCTTCCCACTGGGGTTGTGTATTCCTTCTAAGTCCAGTGTAAGCATTTTAGCACCACGAATAAAAAAGGACATGAAACACTTGCAGATGGTTGAAGTGGTACGCCCTTAAGCTTAACAATCAAATAAATATTACAGTGTGAAAACCTTTGATTATTGGAAAATTACATACTGAGGATTCTTTTTGTGGATCCCTTACACACCTGTGCCTGCTCATGTTTTCACGCTGAACATTGTATGCATCGTATGAGAGCTGCACAATGAAGTGTGATTGTGAGGCAGATTATGTGTGAGGAACAGGATGCTTGTGACAGAACTGCCTCTTCGCTCCTGTTTTTTTCTCCACGGCTGTTGCAGGGGTGAAGCCAAGTTAGGCAGGCAGTAAAGGCTTCAGCTCCCCTCTTTGATAAACAGGGTAGAACCTCAATAGAAGAAACTGGATCAAGAACAGAAATTGGCTATTATCTCTGGCAGTGATCATGAAAAGACGCGTATCCTGCTCCCAAGAGGAAAGACTGCTTTCTCTGAGCTTTTTTGCTGAAAAGGTTATACATGTTGTAGTCAAGCAGACCTGTAGAAGCTCGGTGGCTGATAGGTCGTCTGTGATCTAGTGTTTCACAGCAGCAGATGGCGGTGCCAGCAGGCCAGGATGGTGCCAGAAGGTTACGCAATGGAATGATGCCTCTAAAACCTGACTCGAACACCACATGACACATATATGTGCAGAAACACACTTCCCACACAATCTTCTGAAGCTGTAAGGAGAGACTTAGACTTGGGTAATTCAGATGGCCTGCGTATTCATGAACACACTGTCCGTTTACAGCTCCAATCTTTGCTTTGTTCATTGTCAATGGTAATAGCAACCTATCCTTCACGGTGTCACGGTCAGGTGACTGACAGTTTGAACCATTTCAGGAAGCTCAGAGTGAAGTGGCACCCAGACACTGGCATGGCCATGGAAACAGATGGAACTATAGCTTCCCTGTGATCTGGCCTCCATTTCCTGGTCCTCTCTGGGGCACGTGTGTGTCTGCCAGTGGGATATGGGTCAGATGGTCGGCTATCTTTATCCAAGTCTTTGCCAGAAAAACCTCCATCCATTTGGAAACAAAAAGGGCATCCTCCTGGGATGGAGGGAATTTCATTGATAATATATTCTCTTGTACTCTCTGTGATGTGACGTCTTGCTAAAATGATTGTTTTCAGACTCTTGCTTCTTTATGCTGCATTTTCAGGACACATTTTGTCAGAATCTCCTTCTAAAGTAATTTCTTTCCATTTTTAGGTATTTTCAATAGGTTTATATGAGACGTGTGCAAGTGAAGTGAAATTGGGTGAGGCTGAAGACTGGTGGGTGTGTCTGTACACAAAAAGCAGAAAGGAGCTGTTCAGGCCATGCCAACCACACAGGCACTTCAATGAAAACACACTTGTCTGTGATGTAAGTCAGGTCTTCTTTGAGACCTCCTGTCCAGCTCTAGTTTAATCCCTTCCCATGCTTTTTTTTATTATTATTATTTCTAAGAATGAGCTCATGCCACATGTTGCCAAGTACAGTACCGATTATGCTTTGCTGCACCATAAGGAGACATTACCGTGGTTTTTAAAATGCCACTGGGTGCTATTTTTCAGGACCCTGTTGTAATTGCTGACCCAGCATACAGTAAGCCATTCACATTAGTTTGGAATTTCCAGCATGAGCATTTGGTTTGTGTTTGACAGCTTAATACACTCTTTTTTTTTCTCAAGGAATTGGCCAAACCCTCTATTATTCATGGCTGCCCCCTCACTTTTTGTACTATATATAGGAAAAAAAACAAAACAGGTTCTTTGTCTAGCACCGTTACAGTTATGTCTAAAGGCAATAGCACACCTCTGGGACTGGTGTAAAACCATACTGTAGTATCTTGTGAAATTTAAATACCTTTTCACTGTCTTCTTCCAGTGCCTTGTTGTTCCTCACGAGAATGCGTTCATAGGATTCAGGAGAGCGTAACGCACTCGGGCGATACAATAATGCAGCCCTGTTGTTCTTGGTTGGCAGTTGGCTACAAGAACTCAACAAGAATCCTAGCTGAAAAATTAATCAAACAAATTCAAACCAAGATTTGCTCAGACAGAACAAGTAGCGTAGTGTTTAGCACATGCATAAATTTAGATGAAAAGTAGGCTTTTCTTTTATTTACTCACAGTTCTTTGTGAACATATTTTTGCAGAGTAGACTGTCACAGAAGATTAGTTTAACATTACCAGTTAGTCATCACTGTATGTGTTTTCTCTGTGTGTGTGTGTGTGCCTACATGATCTCTGAGAGACTTGTCAGCAAAGGATGTGTATTTTGTTGCGTTGTGTGGTGCGCTGATACTTTGTGCCCCAACATTACTCCTGGTGGATCCCAAGAAGTGAAGAAAGCCCTGGGCCCATCAATAGTTGAGCAGCAGCACGGTTGTGTGTGTCTATAATGAGGGATACCACATCGCACCATCAATATTACATACTGGCTTAGGGCCAAGAGATGTGCTCTGTGGTGTGTTCCAGTATAAAATATGAGCATCTTGTATGTGGGTATGAGTGCTATGCATACAGTGTAATGAGGATTTTGCAAGATCTAAGTCAGGAGCACTTGCAGGCATGACACTTGGACCTTGCGTGTGCCTCTTGAAATTTGAAACATGAAGGTTCACCAACGCATGCAGCCTTGTTAATGTTTAGCAGCTCATTTGCCTGTAGAAACCTTGAACCACTCCCTTCTTCTTCCTTCCTAAACACAAAAAGAATCACAAAACCAAAAATGTAATTAAGAACAGAAGCACTTAAAAACAAGTAGCGGCCGGCCCACATCCTGTAAAATACCAACTTGTTGTAAAGCATTAAATAGCAAAAGCTTTGTAAGAGAAGACATTATGGCAGGGTTTTCCTGTATCCTGCATGGTGATTGAGCGAGAACATACACACAGCAGAAACTGCTCAGACACAGCTAAAGCATGCTAAAGATCACTGACCTATCCCCAGTTACTAAGCTAGCAGTCAGAAGTGATAGAGCAAATCCAGAGTTAAAGCAAACAAATTGTTTAAAAAAAAAGAAAAAAAAAGTGTGCACTTGACATGTAAACCAGAGATTAGGCCTTACTGCAGAAAAAGCCTAAAATTCAATCTAGAAGTTTGCATGAACAGCACTAGTCTGACACCTGGTTTGTTCATATGTGAAGAAACAATGTACATGGAAAAATACATACCCAAAAACATGGAACCCGCCTACGTGTTGAATGAGACTATTGGTATTAATTTCACCTCTTTTGCCCGCCTCATGGCTCCTCATCCCCCTCGGCCAAGTGAACATTGCTCAGAAATGAAGTATGGACAAGAATGTTAAGGCTACCATCAAAGGCCTCGCTTTAGATCTGTGTGCGTGTCTGCGTGTGTGCTTGTGAGTGAAGTAGCCCCACAGGTGATTGGATCTGATCTGATCTCATCTGATTGGCTCATCTGTCTGATACATTCCACAGGCGAGTGAGAGAAGGTTGTTAGAGGCCTTTCTAAATAATTTAGATCCTGGATTTGTATTGATCAGGTAGTGCTGCTCTCCACGGGCCACTCCAGTACCCCTTCTTTCTCCATCCCTCTTCACCCCTGTTCTTGTTTTTCTTTTTCCTTTTTTTTTCTTCGATTGTAACCTTGTGCCCCTAGCTTTTCCTCCTCTCCGCTCTTTCTCCCCCACCCCATGCTCTACATCAAACAGACGTACACTGCTGCGAGGGAGCAGAAAACACATGAGAAAGGAGTTGATGGGGAAGGTGCAGGGAAGAGGATTTTTTCTTTTACAGTGATTCCTCGATGGGAGTGAAGCTGTAGGAAAGGTTTAAACCGCGGCTAAAGAGAGAAACGGCACTATGAGGGCAGTAAAAAAAAAAACAGCTCTTTTGTTTGCTGTGTTTGTGCAGCACATGTAAAGTTGTCTGTGGAGAGTAATGGAGTATGCGTAACCTTGGTGATGCAGGTCAATGGAAGTGCAGAAATGAGCGTTTTGTGCGTACTGAGCCTGGTCCAACTTAGTCCATTAAACTCAGTCATTACTCCATTAAATACTACTTCATGCCATGGCCTTGGATCAATACTGCATAATGTAAAGACTGATAACATGTCTTAACCACAGAGTGGAACGGATTTGTTGAATAGGTAATGAATTCTTGGAGGAATAAAAAAACATAATAGCACAAATAAGGAGGACGTGTATGCATAGTACGATCATGATAACTGTTTTTTTTTTTTTGTTTGTTTGTTTGAATAAGAAAGCCCTTTTCCGTGCATTCTGCAGACAGGGATGTGTTAGAGGTGCACTGAGCAACATGGAGCGAATATGATAATGCTTCTGTTGCCAAGCAAAATATGTATCTTTCTCAAAATACAGCTTCGTGTACACGCTGTACATGCTGATAGAATTTGGCAGCGCTCAGAGCCGACAAGCAAAAGGAAATTACTTGTTGCTCACGGAGTGTTATTAGAGCCAGCTATTTATTTATTTTGTATTTCTAATATTAAATTTAAAAAAGCAACTGTCTATATTTTAAGTGTAAGGCTTTTTATATTGACTGCAGTCAGATCTCCCTTTTTACTGGTTAATATTTGTGACCATGATAACCTTTTATTTTCGACATATACAACAAACAAACCAATATGTACACATGCACACATACACAGAGATAGCTGCATATACATATGTATAAGTGTGCTTAAGAAAAATAAACAAAATCTCAATGCTATGAAATAAACACTCAGTAATCAAGTCTGAAATGGAGTAGGAAGAAGTATGTACATATTTATTAATCCCTAGATCATGCTCAACACTCTATTGATTTACCATATTCCTCATTACCCCCACTTCCTCTCAGCAGTTGCCACACAAAAAAGAAAAACACAGAAAAAAGAAAGGAAACATCTGTGTATGAATATAGATATAAGGATAGATAGAATTCAGATATAAATTGGCATAATATCAGAATCAGAATGACTTTATTTATCCCCGAGGGGCAATTAGAATACAGTCTGAGCAGCATAACGTTGATGATGAGGACAGGGCATAAACAGGCAATAAGAATAAAATAATAAATACTCAAAATTTACAGAATATACACAGTTTTAAAATTGCAGTTTTTTTTATTAAAAATAAAAAAAACTTCTATCAGTTGCCAGTTTCAATAAATTCATATTCTTCCAAAAGCTGGTTTATCTGGATATAGAAACAGAGCGTAACTGGTGTTTGTTATCTTGTTTACACCGTCCTGCAGAAGTTTGCAAAGTAGAGTGGATTACAGGGACTATAAAAAAATTACTCCTCCATACACAATTAATAATATGAATTGCTATGTAGGAAGTGTCAATAAAA
>VURO01046600.1:0-14201 GCA_015108175.1 Pelvicachromis taeniatus | reverse complement strand
TTTTTAATCATTCTTCTGTTTATATGTATCACAACAAATCAAAATATTAAAGTACTGTATTTTCCGGCCTACAAGGCGCACCTGAATATTAGCCGCACAACTTGAAATTACAAAAAAAATCCTATTTTGTTCATACATTAGCCGCACCGGATTAAATGCCGCAGGTGTTTTAATGTTTAATTATCATATGTAAGAGAATATACACAAAGGGGATTGTCAGGAAAGAGATGACTGTTTTGGAACACATTCTTTTTATTATGGGACACCGCCTCGTGAAAACCCACACCGTCCAGAGTCGCCGCCAGCCACCGCACATAGGTGTGAATGCGGGAGTGACTGAGTGCGAATGGTTGTCTGTCTATGTGTGTTAGCCCTGCGACAGACTGGCGACCTGTCCAGGGTGTACCCCGCCTCTTGCCCGAAGACAGCTGGAATAGGCTCCAGTGCCCCCCGTGACCCTAAAACAAAAAAGGATAAGCGGCTGCGAATGGATGGATGGAGTTTTTCTTCTTCCCATTTTTCCCAGTCTAGAGAAATACTGAAAAGATCCATCCATCCATTCACATCCACTTCTCCTTTTCAGGGTCGCGGGGGGTGCTGGAGCCTGAAAAGATCAAAACCATTAAAGAATTATTGAGTAAAATGTGGATTAGATTGTTCAGATTACTTTTTAAAATCTTCTTTGAGGTTTCCACCTTTTGCTGTTCATTTTTATTCTCACTGAAAACAAAACTGTCTCTAAACTTTTGACTGGTACTACACGGAGACGTTAATATGACATCTCAGAGTTTTTTATGTTCATTATGGATCAAGAGAATGTTTTACCTTTGTTAAGATACCAATGCACAAGTGGCTACAAGGTTAATAAGCTTAAATGTGTATATACTGTATTAATATATATTTTCTTCTTTTGTTCAGTTTGGCCTCCCATTGCTCTGACAGTAGTTTTAGTGGCAGCGGCAACACTGTGTAAGGAGCAGGGAATCACGGTTGTTGGTGTCTGCTGTGTCCACGAGATCTTTGTTGCACAGGGGGTAAGGATCAGAAACCCTTTGTGTCATGAAACATTACATAAATTATGTCTACATGTGACCACACACACCTGCACACACACACACCTACACGCACACACACCTACACATCTACACACACACCTACACACTGTATCACAGTCATCTGGCTTTTTGTATTCACCCATGCTGACCACAGGATTTCTGTTTTGGAGATGTTCACACTCAGTTATCAGACTATAAACAGTTTGATCCTTAGAACAAAGTGCACCAACTTCAAGAGTGAACTAACATGAGTTTCTGTCTAAGCTTTATCTTTGAATGTTCGTAATGTTTTCACTCAACATTTTTTATTTATTTATTTATTTATTTCTATAGGCATAGATTTCATTATTTAGTGGTTGCTTCCTGGAATAAACGTATATATATCATATGGGTATTGCTTTACATGATGATGTTAAGTTCTTTGTTAAGTTGTTAAGTAATCTTCTTGTCTTTTACTCCATTCTCAGTTTACATTGCCCATGCTGGTGGACACGATATGGCAAGTCCTGCAGGGTAAAGACGGGTTTCCCTATGCTGTCCTGCAAACTCTTCTGAAGCTCATTGTTCTAGTCATCAGCACCCTGCTGCTCGTTATTATCAGGGTCCAAGTCATCCAGTCCCAGCTTCCTGTCTTCACCAGGTAGGCAGTGTTACAGATGGTTTGGACAAAGCCAAAGAAAACGCACCAGCATTTTAATAAAATAAACTTTAGCCAGTTTTGTTAATTGTTCATTTATTAACCTAAGGAGGGTGAACATAACAGGAATAACAGGAAAATAGATTTGTTTGAAATTCAGTGACACGGTTCTATTCAAAGGTCATTTTCACAGGGAGGAAAAGCCCAATTATTATTACTAAGTCATTTAGTGAACTGGTAAAGGCACACATTTCACAATTTACAAATATATTTCCTCTAAGCAGAATGACGGGTAGAAGAATTTTCAGTTTGCTTTAATTGCATTGTCATTAAAACTTTGAGTTTGCCCTTTGGCTAATTGGGGTAATTTAACAAAAAGACTTACATTTCTTTTTTGCACTTTTATTCTTCACATAAGTGTTACATAGGTAGGAATTGTCACTTGTTTTCTTTCCAATTCTAGTTTGACACATTCTGTGTGTCAAACTATGGGTCACGTTATGAGGAAGTTTGTCTCACCACATATGTCATGGACAAGTATGGTCCTCGCTCTGTTGTCATAGAACCTCCCACAAAGGTAGTTTTGAGTATTTGGTATACTGGCGATTACTTAAAAACTTCAGTGCTGAGTGAGTTAACAGGATAGATATATAAGAGTCTGTGCTTACGTTCAATCAGAAAAACAACAAATCTAAACATATAAGTAAAACATTCCAGACAGCTTTTACAAGTAAAGGAGTGGAACAACTTTGGAGGCCAAGTCGCTGGTGCCTTTATTACAAAGCAGCATACTCTGCTGGTTATGTTAGTTGGTAGGTGTAGTCAAGACAGATTAAGAAATATACAGTTATGTTAAGTGTTGCCATAGTGGTGGTTATCAACCTGGTAGGTCAGCAATGAATATAATCCTTAACATATTAGTGACAGAAAACTGCTGATGGTGTAAATGTGTAGCTAACATAATGGGCTTATCATTATCGCTGCCCTTTTTATTAAGCCACAAGTACATTTGACTGAATTTAGTTTTGAATTCCATAAAGATGTTTCTTTTGCTTTACTGCTAAAAGAAACACATCTTTATGGAATCTTTGTTTTTTTTGAGTTTTTGTTTTTTCCAGCCTTGGCCGTCTTTGGACCAAGTTTAAAAGAAGTGTAAAAGCCAGATTTAGATCAACATTGAATTGGACCTTATATTTATAGGAATGCAGTTCTATAAGACAGCTGAGTGATTTTAAAAGTGTTAATCTGTTATCTCAAACACTGCTTGCCACAGAGATGGTTATGGAAACGCCCTGTAATTGCCTCACTAACACCTAGTTTTGCTCTGATTTAGGTGCATTCCACTTAAAGAAAACAGACTAAAGGCAGAGAGATCCTAAAACAAGCAAGGGCTGTTTTTGAAGACCTAGAACAGGGAGGATAATGGATTTTGCTGATATTTATGTAAAGAAGACCTGATTGGGATACCGTGGTTGTTAGCACTGTGACTTCACAGCAGCTACACATTGGGTTGATGTGATAATTCACAACAGCTGTTGTGATTGGCCTGTTCGATTCCTACTGTGCATTTCTAGGTACTTTTTTGCCACAGTTTTTGAATTTATCAGTAAGAGAATAGAGATCATCACCTGAGTTTAAGGAATAATAAACACGGCAGAGGAGATTCTATTTAACAGTTTGGTAACTATGAAGTGCTAATCACATAAAACTGTTGGGTTATTTTTGTAGTCTGACCCCTACTTTTTCCATACACAAAGATACAACCTTTGAGCTACTGTTAATCTCCATTATCGTACTATCCTGCTAATGTGCTTTTAATGTGTAATACGACTAAAGGGGAAAAAAAAGAATAAAGGAAAACTGTCATTGCTCAAAACCATTTCAGAGTAGGATTAATCAACTGCTGTATGAGATGTTCTCTCTTCATCCTGCATAATAAACTATTCAGTGTTTTATTATGTCTAAAACTGGGTTTGCACAGATGTTGCAAGAGAAGCCTGTTCATCAACTATTCTGTTTGTGCCACACAACAAGCTTTATGAGTAAGTTGATGGCATTATATTAATCAATTGCATCATCCCGCTGTTTACCAAAGCCAATGAATGGGCTTAAGGGGTTTTCTTACTGAAACCTAGTAAGTCAAGTAAAGTTAAAGAATTAACTTCCTTTATAAGCTATTCTTGCATGACAAATATTAGAATGAATACCTTTTTTGTCTTGCTGATCTAGAAAAACCCAACATTAGCTATGGGAATTGATAAGAATTTAGCAATTCCGATTCCATTATCAATGTCACTTATCAGTTCAATTCCTTATTGATTCCCTTATTGATACTCATTGGCTCCACTTTGAGAGTCACCACCATCTCTAAGCAGCATATCAAAGACCTTATATTCATGCAAATTAATGACCTGTTGCATTGTCAAATGTTTGTGCATGTTGGAAGTATTTTCCCTCCTTCTTGTGATCAATGTTGGGGTCTTTACTCAAAGTAATTATTACACATATTATACAGAACACTTTTCTTAAAAGTAATGCAGTACATTACTTAATTATACCCAGGAGAAAGACATTTGTTATACTACTGGTTAATTTACTTTCATGTTACTCTGTAAAATTATATGAAACACACTGTCTCATTATTACCAATTAACAATATAAACCTAGAGGCTACAGCCCCACTCACCAACATAAATCCCTATCCTAATGAGGACACACATGATCTTTCTCTTAGTATTCTGGTACAAAGCCGACAGCATAAATCAAAGATGAAAACCATCACAAAGAGACTTTAAAGCGATCTTCACAGTAATTCTTCCGTAGAAACATGAACAGGTACAAAGGGAGGCTGCCGCCTGACTGGCCATCAGTTTGTTACTTGTTGAATGAAGTTCAGCACCGACTGGCTTCACCCGAAATGCCATTGGCTGACTTTATCACGGTGCTGGGCTGGGGTCAGCACTTACTCAGCTGTAACATCACTCTGGGCTCTTGGCTAACGTAGCATTAGCATGCTATACTTGCGAAGAGCCAAAGTTGTTAACAGTATAATGCAGTCGTTTCTGTCCTGGAGCAGTCTCCACTTTACCATCATGCTCTCATCCTTTTGTGCAATAAAAATAAAAGTAATGTCCATATCCACACTGTAAACTGCACCTCTATTTTCTTCCTCCAACACACGAACTGAAATCAACTGATTGTAGCAAGAGTGCAAGAACCGACAAGCAGAATCAATAGATGGGCAGACAATTCAAGGAATTGAACTTCCTATCCCTACCTATCATATCATCTATCATTTAGTATCATATTGAACAGTAGAAAACTGCTATACAAGAATCAGTCCATTTACCAATAACTGCCTTTCAGTGTTGAGTGTTTCCTTCACCCTACCATGCTGTCATGTTGAACTTGAGGACTGCATGCTAATCTGAACAACGGCCTTCTTGTGGTACTTAATTGTATTACATGAAAGTACTGCATAGACATTTTAACTCCAGCTCATGTACCTTACATATAACACACAGAACGATTAGTCATCAAGTCATAGTTATTTCTTGATTTATTTGTTAATTTTGGGAGTATTTTTTAACTATTTTTAAACATAATTTACAATAGGTCGTTTGTAATGCAGCTGAGAAGTTTCATTGCAAATCTCTTTAAAACACAGAGCCAGATGAATGACAACTATTTAATGCCCAAATACCGATTATATGAACTCTAGCTGTTATTATGATATTCTAAGAGGTTAGAACACCATGAAAATGCCAGATTAGCAATAATTCAACTATCCATCCATCCATCTTCTTCTGCTGTTCTGGGGCCGGGTCGTGGGGGCAGCAGCCCAAGCAGAGAAACCCAGACCTCCCTCTCCCCAGCCACCCCCTCCAGCTCATCTGGGGAACACCAAGGCATTCCCAGGCCAGCCAAGAGATATATTCTCTCCAGCATGTCCTGGGTCTTTCCCGGGGCCTCCTCCCAGCAATAATTCAGCTAGATTATGCATTTATTTTGCCTAAATAGTCTTGAAATTGTCTGCACAGGATTGAACCTAATGTCATTTGACAGGAAAGATAGGATCTAATTCCTAGATGGCATAATCCTCTAGTTATAATCCTCAAGCTGTCTCCTGATTGTCTGAGACAACTTCTGTATTCAAGCCATAACAATACCACACCTTCAGATTATAAAAGTTATTATTGTGGACTCAAATGCCTCAATAAAGCAAGTTTGGGCAATGTGCTTTACCCAAACAGTTCAGATACAAAACACTCCTGTGGTTCCTATTGTAGTGTCATTACTGGCAGCTGCATAGATAAACTCAGAGACCATCTTGTGATGGTATCACACCACCTGTAGTGACTTGTTATCATGTAATTTCAAGGTAATTTGAACCATCAACACTTTAGCGAGATTTCTTTAGCGCAGGGGTGTCAAACTCAAAATAATGTTTGGCCTCGAAGGGCCAGAGTAACAGTATGAATGTAACAAAATGCAATTTAAAATAAATAAAATTACATTTTATTATATTCTTAGATAACCGTTTCTGTATTTATTATGCATTCAAGTCACGGGGGCAGGACTATGGCACAATCAACGTACGACAGAAGCATAATTTTACAAAATGATGAGGTAATGCTGCCTGAACAAGAAAAAGATTCTTGTTCTTTGTGGAACCACTACAGTCACAAGGTGTTGTATAAAATGTAGACCATTTATCATTTATAAAGTCTGTGCACAGACAGACTCATATGGAGAAAATATTCCATCCATCCATTCACATCCGCTTACCCTTTATTATCACATAAACACATCTTTTCTTTTTCTTTTTCTTTTTTTTTCAGGCATGCCTCAAACCTGGTACAGTTGAGAATTTTAATTACTAACAATTTGGAAAAATTACAAATGCAATAGGAGCCATCGTTGTCCTTACAAGAAAAGATGTAAGGACAACGATGGCTCATATCATCGTTGGTTATTTATAGTGAGTGCTGTACATATCTATTCTGTTATTTGTAAACCGAAAAGACGTACCTCTATCCACTCTCTTCCACTCATCCTTATCAGGCCCACGGCAGGGCTGAAACCTATCCTAGCTATCACAGGGCCAGAGGCAGGGTACACCCTGGACAGGTCGCCAGTCTGTCACAGGGCTAACGCAGAGAGACGGAACCATTCACACCTACAGGCAGTTTACAATCGCCAATTAATCTAACCCCACTAACTGCATGTCTTTGGACTGTGGGAGGAAGCCAGAGTACCCTGAGCAAGCCCACACATGGATATCTAAATCAACATGTTAGCATTTTAAGTTAAGGTTTTCTTGTATTCGCTTTTCTTTAGTATTAGTGATTTATGTAAAGTTATGTTGTGTCCTGGGCGAATTTCATTTGCCCGATAGAAAGCAATTAAACTTTAATACAATACAAATGCGCTACAATATAATATGGTATTGCACACTATTATATACACTCCAAAGTCCCACATTCTGTGACATTTATAGTTTTCCTTTTTCTTTTTTTTCACCCTGCACATTTATTATATACTTTATTTCAAGAAGAATATAATGTGATTTACAGCGCCTGATGTCATTTTTCTTTACTTGTTTTGCAGTAATTTGATCCTTCCAATCAGATAGAATAAAGCACTGTTCTATCTTTACAAAATGTTTGGTATTTATCATTTCATGATAACATCAAAACAGGATTTGAAGTTAAGCTGTCTCTTTCTTGATCGAAAAGGAAAGTGGATAATGTTTTATGTTCATCATCTCCTTCTTTCCCTGTCTAATGTTTTTGTAGATTTGATAACCCTGCAGCAGTCAGCACTACACCCACCAGACAACTGACTTTCAACTACTTACTTCCTGTAAATGCATGGCTCCTACTGAATCCCTCAGAGCTCTGTTGTGACTGGACTATGGGCACAATCCCCCTGGTGGAATCACTTGTTGATCTGCGCAACCTGGCTACACTAGTATTTTACATTTTTCTAGGGAAGCTTGCTTATCACAGTCTGCGATACAGACACGGTTCTGCCAAGACAGTCATCATGGTGAGAAAATGTGTGTGTGTGTGTGTGTGTTCTGAAAACTGTGTTAAAAGTGTTACCTCTGCTCGGCCAGGTTGTAATCAGTTTTATGCATATCTCCACATCCAGTGTGGCTATATCAACCCCAGACTTAAAAATGCCCACCACCGTGTTTCACTGTGGGATTGATATATTGTAGTTTCATTCAGTTTTATTTCCTTGCATAAACTCTTCTGCTACTGCCATAAATCTAAAACATGCAATTATTTATATTATTTATAGCCATTCACTGTGAAATATTCATATTTCTCAACCCCAAGTGTTGGCCCTGTTTCTCCCAAACACTACTAATAGCCTTATTTTGACAGTACTTCTGCTGATTGGATTTTGGCCTTCTTTGTTTTATATACCGTATATCTTCCATTAGTAGCCCCGGCGTTTATTCAAAAAATTATTTGGCCAGCCCGGCGTTTAAAAGAGACCCGGCAGTTGTCATGGAATTGTCAGACGGAATTGTCATGGAAGTGAGAGGGAAAGAGGACCCAGGCGCGGTTTTTAGACTGAGGTGAAAAGACAGTGTGTTTAGTTACAGTGCTCCAAAACGTATTCCAACAGTTCACAAATAATGCAGTTCCCAATTGTGCTCCTCCTCTGCTCCCGAGTGTCTCCTTGTCTGTGGCAGCCCAGTGCACAAGTGGTGCTCCCGAAACTTCTCTCCACCCAACTCTCCTCAAGAGGAAGTAAAAGATCAGAAAACCACAGTTAGCAGGTTCACTAGCCAACAGTTCCAGTTCAGTGTAATAATCCCACTTCAACGGTTGCTGCATCCAGCTTGAATGCCGCTGGTCGTAGATGACGGCTGATTGGAAACAGCTGTCCGAGTGATGAGACGCGGGAGGACCTACGACAGCACGGAGGGGATTTGTTTTTGTTTTTTCCCCTTTGAGCGACGTTCCAGTCACGCTCCGTACCAGTTGGGGGCGGTAATGCACCATTCAGTTGTTTGCCAACCATCAATAAAATTTAAAACGAAGACAGCGCGGAGGGACTTCCAGGTTGAAGGTTGCCCGGCTACTATTGGAGACCGGCGTCTATTTGTCGTGACATGTTTTCAAACCGGCATTTATTAGAAACGGGCGTCAATAAGAGATAGGCCACTATTAGAAGATATACGGTATCTGTGATGAGAGAGCTTTTCTGTTTCTCAGTAAACAAAGATAACACAAAGATATCTGTTGTTTTCTAGACCAGTTTCCTTTATTTTGATGAAAAATAGTGAAATGGAAATTGGATTTGAGTGGAATTGGAAAATTAGGATCTTAAATATCTCCTTTCCCCATCTTCTGTTTTTAAACATTCCCAAATCCTTATTTCTAGCTTTACATCAAAATAACACACAAAAAACTCTTTCCATACTGTAAGACTTTTGAACAACACTCTTTATAACCACTGTTCATATGTATTTATGAAAGTTTGGAGGTCAGAAAAACAATCCAAAGTATTACTAGTGAGAGATATTTCCTTGCTTGAGGAACATAGCATGGTTCTTGTAGTATTTGCAAAATATTTACTGCCAGTATTCATTGTACTCAACTCAAGATACAACAGTATTGCGACATAAAAAAGCCTCTATAATAGCTTAAGCACATAATCTACATAGGCCATAATCGGGGGGGAAAAAAAACAGTTTTTTGTTTGTTTCTGTTCTTTTGTTTTGTTTTATTTTCTATGTAGCGTATGTCTGCTTGTTCTCACTGTAGGTCCTTTATCCCCCTCTGTAATGCCCTGAGTTCACATTACACTATAAAGATTGCATAGCTTCAGGGGATGTACACAGATTACAAATACTAGAACTCCCTTTTGTGTGTTTTTAATGTAGAATACCATTTGAGAGCCCTGACTTTACAATATAATGTTAGCTAAAGTGGTTCCTCGTGTCAGCTGGACATATCCAATGCTGAGTAAACATTCCAGATAATGATACTTTATCCTACTAAATTGGGTAGTGGATCGACATGCAAACTGATGCAGTAGTTTACCATTATTTTCTTGAGACAATTTTAATTACCACACTATGTGTACTTTCTGAGCTTTTATCATGGTTTTTATTAATAGCTTATTGATAGGGGTGTTTGCTACATTAGACTGTTGAAGTAAATTAAACAGCACTGGAGAAAATTACATTTTAATTACAAAATATTTCACACTTTTTTTTTTCTTTGCAAATGAAGTTGGCCAGCAAAACTGAGCAATGAAGCACAAGTTCTTAGTTGAGCTTTGAAGGAATGAATGGGTGGCGAATGTTTATAGAGGTACACAGAAACACATTAGCATGTGTTGTGCAATAGGTTCATTGTTCTCATGCTTAAAGGTCAGTGAACTTGCTCACAATATTGCTCTAAGCTTCAGCTTTAGAAAGGGGAACACAAGTCAGCACAAAAACTGAATTATGACCTTTTGCAGTGTTTACTCTGGTTTGCTAAGAGCCTTTTGGAAAATGTTGCATAATAATATCACAACACATTAACATACTGCATCACTGCAAGGTTGCCAGCTGTCTAACATGGAGCATGAGATATTAATAAATAATTTTAGATAACCACTGTCCACTGAGGAGCCCCATTCTAGATTGTAGATGTGCCGCAGGAACTATCACAGAGTTTTCAGTGCTTATTAAGCCCATCTTTATTTGGAATTTTGTTTGACATTTTGGAGATTGGTCGGTCCAGTAGTTTTGCATATTTGTAAGATAAAACCACAAACAATTTTGTAGGCATTTAGCTGATAGCAAAATGAAGGCAGAGATCAAAGATGGATCTAGTGTGTGAACTTACTGGCATTGTGGCTAATGTGACATCAAGGCCGCTTTTAGGTTTTTATCTATATCACTGGTGATGAACCTGAAGCTAATATGTTTGTCACACAAAGATGAGAAAACGTGCAAAATATTGTAAGTTTTACAAATTTTAATCTAGCCACCTGGCACCTACCAGCGAATGAAGTATTAATGAACTTCTGAGATTTAAACATCAGAAGAGCTCTCAAATTCAGCACATGGCAAAATCATTCTTCTTTCTTTTTTCTTTCTTTTTTTTTAATTTTATTTACAAATTTGTTTTTCTAAGGTCTTTTTCCATGATAGTTTTTGCGTGTTTGTTACTTATTTCAGAAAAGAGCTCTGTGCTTGTCATATAAACTGATATATTGTTATGTTTTTGTCCTACAGGCCCTGTCTTTGATTGTCCTGCCTTTTATTCCAGCATCCAACCTCTTCTTCCCTGTGGGGTTTGTCGTAGCAGAGAGGGTACTTTATGTTCCCAGTATGGGCTTCTGTGTTCTTGTTGCACATGGATTCAAGATGATCTCACATAAGGGGTAGGTTCTTGTCCAAAATGATTTTTAAAAGAAGACTCTGTCCCTCAGAGGTGCGAAACTGTAAAATTCAGAGTTTCTGTTTATGGTTACACTTTTACCCTTTTTTTCTTCTTCTTTTTTTTTAAATGTTGGTATAGATATTGAGGTTCTGTGAAAATGTATTAAGCAGATCAGTGTAATTTTAAATACAATTTCCTTTGTAGACAATTGAAGAAGATTTCCTGGTTGATCATTGGAGTGCTGCTAACCACGCATGCAGTGAAAACTTTCTATAGAAATTGGGACTGGGAGTCAGAATATACTCTCTTTACATCTGCTTTGAAGGTATGATGGAAATACTGTTTTTGTGGTGGCAGAGTATCATGGCAGTTTGCTGTGTCTGTAAACACTTTGTGATTAAAATTTTGAGTAAACCAGAATTAATCGTCCACCGACAAAACTGAAGAATGTCTGTTATCGCCATGTGTCTTTTAATTTGTTGTCTACTTCAGGTTAACAAGAACAATGCCAAGTTGTGGAACAATGTTGGCCACGCTTTAGAGAACCAGAACAATTATGCAAAGGCTTTGCGGTATTTTCTCCAGGCCACTCAAGTCCAACCAGGTGAGACACTTTGAAGTCATTCATAAATCATTGAAAACGAAAGATGGTGTCATGCAATTAATGAAAAAAATCCACTACAGTTTGCCAAATTATGTGTGTGTGAGCGTGGTGTGTGGTTTTTGTTTTAGGATATTTTTTTTATGCGAGCTACAACCCTTGAGAAGTTCTGTTCTTACCATTAACCATTGTGAGCATGAAAATGTTTGTTGAACGAAAAAGAATCAAATAAAAATCTCTTACATTATTCAGCTGATCTTTATACTGTTTATGGCAGACTAAACAATCCATCAGTGTGCATGAAAGAAATTAGCCTTTGTGCTCGAGCCCATTAGTGCTCTACCCCTGGTGTAGCCAACAAGACTCATAACACACCTCAGGCCCATTTACTTTTCTGCCAGAAACCACGTTTTGAGTCTGGACATGTAAATAAACTGCAGTTTCACTGGGGGTTGGATACAACCGCAAGAAAGTAATTGTAGTTTGAGACTGTCTCTCATTGTACTTCTCATAACATTGTTAATTTTTTAATTTGTGGAAATGGTAAGCAAATACATTTCATTGTGCTTTTTGGTTGTCTTATTTCAGGGTATGATTTTTGCTAATTTTGCTTGTCATGTAGAATTAGTGGTAAGGTTGTTGTTGTTGTTTTTCCCTCTCATTTAAGAATGCACACAGCAACTATTGTACAATAGTTTCACTTACACAAGATATTACTTTTCCTCTTCAAATTCAAACAGCAAATCAAGGAAGCTTATACAGTGAGTGAAATAATTATTTGAATTCCTGCTGAATTTGCTCACTTGCAAACAAATAGAACAATCTCTCATTTTTATGGTAGTTTCATTTTAACAGAGAGAGACAATATCAACCAAAAAACAAATGCAAACTATGTCACTGAGTAAAATAAGTACTTGATCGCTAAGCAAAATATGACTTGGTTCCTTGGTACTATTTTGTATGATAAGATTATTTTTGGAACATTTTTGCCTTTTTTGGATTGTAGAGCAGTGAAAGACAGGAAATTGGGAAGAGAGAGAGAGGCCTCTCTAAACCATTTAGGTTTGTTGACTCTTGCTTGGCAACTCAAAGCTTTAGTTCCCTTGACAGATTTCCTATAGGATTAAAATCTGGATATTTAGCAGGCCGCTCCATGAACTTAATGTGCTGCTTCTTTAGCCACTCCTTGCCTTGGCAGTATGTTTTGGGTCATTGTAATGCTGGAAGAACTATCCAAGACCTTTCTTAAGTGTTCTGGCTGAAGAAAGGAGGTCCTCATCCACATGTTTACAGTGTCCATTGGCCCCTCAATGCAATGAAGTTGTCGGTACACTTACAGAAATACAGCCTCAAAGGGGTGATGCTTCTACCTTCGTGCTTGATTGTGGAGATGGGGTTCTTTGGGTAATACTCGACCTTTCTCTTTTTTTCAAACACCGTTTATGCTAAGGAGCTTGATTTTGGTTTCATCTGACCACAGCACTTTCTCCCAAACCTTCTGAGTCATTACTTGTCCACTGGCATGGTTAACCCAGGCGTATACATCTTCAGTCCATAATGGCATAGTGTGTTACCAATGGTGTTCTTGGTGACTGTGGTCCCAAGAGCCTAACAAGCACATATAAGCGCAAACAGTCAGCATGTAGTTTTGGTCTGATTAACCACCTTTCTCATCATCATCACCTCATGAGGCAAGTAGGGCTGCCACGATTAGTCGACTAGTCACGAAAATCGTCGACGACTAATTTAATAGTCGGCGTGTCATTTGAAGCTTTGTAAGATCCCAAAAGACACAGGAATAACTAGTAGGATTTAAGAGTGTAATAACAGACTGAAACGGAAGATGGAAGCACTGCATGTACAAGGATGCCAGCTGCCGTTAAACCCCGAAGAAGAAGAAGCTAGTTAGTTTTAATATTACTCTTATTATTTTTTCTGGGTCACAAAATAAACGTTTAACATATTTTTCAGGCGAGAATGTAGCTGTGTAAACCTCAAATATCTGCTCAGTTTATCAAGACCCCTCATATTTTCGCAGACGTGTTACCCACCAGCTCGATAGCTAGCTTCAAGGCTCAGTATAGACGGCGAGAACACCGGACTCCAGGCAAAACGTTTTCAAACCCACCGCCGTCTTTCGCTACTCAGGTTAAACATGATATTTAAGTCACTTGGCTAACTTAAAAATGTTATTGTTTGGCATTTTTTTTAGTATTTTATTTGTTCCTGAGTAAATCGGTTTGGCTGAGATTAAAGTTATAGTTTTCACACAGCACACACAATATACTCAGGTGTCCTGTTATATTTTAGATAGCAAGGAGCAGACGGCTGAGTTCATTAAACTTCACCGAAACAATCTGCAGATTTCATTAAAATTTAATAAACTATCACATTTTTATTTATATAGCGCCAAATCACAACAACAGTCGCCTCAAGGCGCTTTACATTGTAAGGTAGACCCTACAATAATACATACAGTGACAAACCCAACAATCATATGACCCCCC
>VURO01046597.1:0-11738 GCA_015108175.1 Pelvicachromis taeniatus | reverse complement strand
AGTTAGGGCTGGATCAGGTGACCCTGAATCCTCCCTTAGTGATGCTGTGATAGGTTCAGACTGCTGGGGGACTCCCATGATGCATTGAGTTTTTCCTTTTCAGTCACCTTTCTCATTCACCATGTGTTAATAGATCTCCCTGCATTCAACCATACTTGTTATTAATCTCTGGCTCTCTTCCACAGCATGTCTCTATCCTGTCTTCCTTCTTTCACCCCAACCGGTGGCAGCAGATGGCCCCGCCCCTCCCTGAGCCTGGTTCTGCCGGAGGTTTCTTCCTGTTAAAAGGGAGTTTTTCCTTCCCACTGTCGCCAAAGTGCTTGCTCATAGGGGGTCGTATGATTGTTGGGTTCTTCACTGTATGTATTATTGTAGGGTCTACCTTACAATGTAAAGCGCCTTGAGGCGACTGTTGTTGTGATTTGGCGCTATATAAATAACATTGAATTCAATTGAATTGCTGCTGCTGCTATGTGGCAAAAGAAAACAATCATCACTATAATGCACTGCTCGCGCATTAAGGACACAAAGATGGGGAACGATGCAGAAAGCTGAAGATAGCGTGCACATTTACTCCACTCGGGTCGATCTGCTATTCAAACAGTGGCTGGTAATAAATAAGAAACTGCTTTCACTGATGATTTTTGTAATTATGTTGTTCACAAAGACAAACTAAGACTTCCAGTCACCACATTACAGGACGACCCACCCACAAGGACACCACACTTTACGATCCCTCAGCTGAGAACAAAGCACCTTCTGTCTCGTCAGTTATTTAACGCCTTCAGGCCGCCTTTTTTTTTTTTTATAGCACCCTAACTACTTAAGCAAGTCATTACCAACAAGCCTGGTTCCTCTCATTTAGCAGTGGGCAAAGTCAAAGCCATGCTCCCAGAGCCTTCACTTTATAACAGCTTGAACTGGATCAAACTCCAGCTTTCAGGAATATTCGAGATGGCCCGTTTTCCCCGCCTCCCTCATTTGCTGATATGAACATTAAGCTTGGCGAGTCCACAAAGCAAACAAAACTTCCCTATTTATCTAGGAACTACCCGTATCAGCCACCCTAACATAACCATAAGAGATTTTATGGTGTATTCAAAGCAATGTGGCCATCCTCTACATCATCAGCTGCTCATCGCAATCATTCGGTCTGATTTCCCTGTGCAGCGGAAACACCCTCTGTCCTCTGAGGCAACACTGAAGGAAGATGAACTGTGCCTTCGAGGATTTGTTGGTGAACTGGGAGTCCAACACGCACGTGCTCAAAGCCGCCCATTCAAAGTGACATTAAACTGAAAGTGAACTCACAGACAGACGAGGGGAACAGCAGGGATGAACTCCACCGAGGCCAGCGTGAGCTCCCAGTCCCATTAACCTTAATGGCAGCTTCTGTTAAGCAGCATTGATAGGAACTCCAAGCATGTAGGTCACAGACATGCAGTTCATTAATGACACAGTTACCTGGATGTGTGCTGCAGCAGAAAGCACAGGAAACTCCTGCTGTGCATTTTTGCACAAAGGAGACGCTCATTACCGTCACAGTCGTGGTAACTGCTGAGTGACTGAGCAATTACAGTGACACACTGGGCCTTTAATAGGACGCAGCCCAGCTCTAACACTCTTCTTCACTGTTCCAAAGTTTCTGCCAACGAGGGCTGCGCTTTGTTTTTTCCTTCACCGTCAGTGTGGTGGATCAGCGAGAGAAAAGCATCCACACTCTGGAAACTATGACATCACCCTGACAGGAGCAGCGGCATGGACCCAGCTACAATACAGCAAGGAGGAATAGACCAGTCTCTCCAGAGTGTGGTCCATCCATCTTCTTCTTTTACCTGGTGATGGTATACTAGGGCAGCAGGCCAAGCACAGAAGCCCAGACCTCCCTCATCCCGGCCTCTTTCACCCTTACAGACACCAAATTGTTCCCAGCCTAGTCGAGAGATAATCTCTCCAGCAGATCCTGGTTCTGCCCCCGGGACCAGGTTCCACGTTAGACATCCCCAAAACAAATCACTTAGGAGGTTTAACGGAGGTGCCTGAACCACCCCAGCTAGCTCCTTTTGAGGAGGAGCTCCTGACCCCATCTCAAAAGGAGAGCCCAGCCACCCTTCAAAGGAAGCTCACTTCTGCCGATTATACAGGTGACCTCACCCAAAGTCCGTGACCACAGGTGAGGGTAGGAACATGGAATGACCAGTAAATCGACACCTTCACTTTAAATTGTATTCGGTTTTATTTATATAGGGAACTGTGGCTATTTTGGGCTTTTACAAAACACTGACTCCATGCCACAGTGTGCCGAAGCAGACTGTATGAATTGTGAAGGAGGACCCAAATACAGACGCAAAAGAAAGTGGACTAAAACTCAATAACAACAAAAGGCGAGCCGTTTAACAAGGCTGATGACGTAACCTGGAAGAACTAAAAAACAACATGGAAAACCTCTGACATGACCGCGAACAAACCTGGACTTGGAAACATGGCGAGGACAACAGACGACCTGACCCTGAACGCAGGAGGACAGAGGACTTAAGTACACAGGAGATAACGAGAGGACGGGGAACAGGTGGGAACACAGCTGGGACAAATCAGACCCCACGAGACAAGAAGACGCAAAACTAGACACACTGCATACAGGACGGGGCCTTTCACAGTAAAACAGGAAACAGCATGGAACGCTGACATGGCAACACGAGCTTGGCAACATAAGACGCACAGACATGAAACGCATAAAGGGCGAGGGAGACTTAAACACAGGGGTAGAAGACGCAATAAACTTATTAGTGTGCATGTGTGCGTTTATTTAAAGCTCCCTCTGAGTGCTTTGAGGCCGCTTTGCTCTTTGTCTCTGTAAATTCTCGTACGTCCACCTCTTTATGGCGGTGTCCTAATTCTGCTGGTCTTAAGCAAGCGATTCCTGGCACAGCGGCACCTTACACATAGTCTCAGAGTCCACATGGGTCACAGTATTATAAACCATCTATCTTCAAAGCAGCTATGTATTTGCTATCTGACACATTAGAGTCCTGATTGTGCTGACAGCTGGAAACCTCTGACAATAAACACATAAAAGAGTTCATCCAAAGGGCTTTTACCAGGAAAGTTTTCATTTGGAAAAAAACGGGTTTTCTGACCGAGCTGCAAAGCTTCATTTTATTGTGACAAGTTGATCATCAACTGAGGCCTAGCCCTGGTCTCACAGCCAGGAACGATAACTGAGAGAGCCTTTCATGACCTGCTCTTAAACTAACCAAGAGCCACTTCATGAAAACCATTAAACTACATTACTCTTTGTTTTCTCCAGAGTTCGTCGGGCAAACTTTAATCATCTGTAATTCATGTTTTCAATGAGAACTGTGGTGAAACTGAGCAGACACTTTTACATTTTTAAAATTTATTTAAAAATGTAAAAGTATCCATTCATCTGTCTGCCCGTCCTTCGCTCCATCCATCATCCGTACACGGTCCACTCGATCGCCATCCATCCACCACCGCGCTGACAGCTGAGGTGTTTGTGCTGAGCTGGGTTTTGGTCCAACACCTCCACTCTGCTCTGCTCTGGTCTGTCCTAGGACATCGTTCATGAAGTCTTGTGCTATATTCAGATGCAGCTTTGCAAATCTAAGCTGTGCTGCCGTGTGTACAATGAGGCTGCTGTCATGAACGTTAACCTTTGACCTGCTGCCTGAGGCCTGAACAGTCCAAGCCGGGACTGAATCGCACCCGAGGCTGCAGACCTGCACACTGCTAGAATTTTATAGAGGTGGTTATACTGCTGAGTTCACCAAGTTCACCTGATTAGCAGCACCTGGCTGTCCTCCTGATGAGTAAGGGTGGACTTTATTTTTCGCACTCTCTGTGCTCTGCCGCCATTCTGCTTTCCACATCCTTTCCATTTCCACCCCATCGTAGGAACTCAGAGAGCCTCATCCAAGTCTCCGACTGCTTCATCTCCACCTCGTCCACCAGGGTCTAGCCTCCAGGGAGTCCTACCAATCCTGGGACTCCACTCTGCTATGAAATCACCAAATGGTTTTTACTAGAACTCTATTACTAGAAATCTTCAGCTCAGTGCCATCAGACACCAGATGGACTTTACCCTCCCAACTGCCTACCACAGTCTGCATCATGTCCAGGCACTCCATGTGTGACGAGCACAGGTAACACGTCCACCCTAACCCTTCGCCTACACTACAGGAAGTCTCCTTTTATGAGCAACATGTGAAACAGCAGCAGCACCCCGACCTGCTCCTCAAACTGTCCCAAGTTCACGTATAATGTGATTTTATGGTTTGCAGGAATTATTTTTAGATTTATTAGAACTGCAAGTACACGCTAAAGGGTGAATGCCCCGTAAAACCAAGATGTGCCTCAAATGGCAGCATAGGGGTCCGTGCACAGAGATGATTAAACCTAAAGATGAATAAATAAAACGCACCAAAGAGCTGCAGCGCGGCTGTCTGTGTGTATGATCCTCTGATTTATTACTTACTCAAAAACACAGATCAATAAACCCGCATCATAAATAAACACAACTACTGTTAATATCATGTGGCGGGGCTTTGATGTTCGCAGTTATACTGCAGATCACAGGAAGCCGTCATTTAGGCGCCGCCATTGGAAATCGGCTCCGTTTGTCTCGACACACACTGCAGAGCATGAACAGATTTAACCGTCCCCGTTTCAAACAGCACGACGGCTTTTTGTGCCATAAACTGAACAAATTCAAATGTGTGTAGGAAGGACCGGCCTTCAAAGCCTCAGTGGGGTCTCAGCTGAAAATAGAAGTCATTACATCAACTCATCAGCCCACAGGCTGACTCGTTTCAGCGTGGCAGTAACGAGGCACCGCTCAACGGGCTTCACATCAAACACACAAGCAGCAACGCAGAGCGAGGCTACCGACCAGCTCCCACCGCACAAGACAAATACTGGGACCGGCTTCAGAGCCTTCAATGAACAGGGTCACTCTGACGTTTCCAAACATCACACTCTTTTCTTTTGTTCCACCCACTGAAACGTAACTCTACCAGTGAGACGTAACTCTACCAGTGAGACGTAACTCTACCAGTGAGACGTAACTTTACAAGTGAGACGTAACTCTACCAGTGAGACGTAACTTTACAAGTGAGACGTAACACTACCAGTGAAACGTAACTCTACCAGTGAGATGTAACTTTACCAGTGAGACGTAACTCTACCAGTGAGACGTAACTTTACAAGTGAGACGTAACTCTACCACTGAGATGTAACACTACCAGTGAAACGTAACTCTACCAGTGAGACATAACTCTACCAGTGAGACGTAACTCTACCAGTGAAAGGTAACTCTACCAGTGAAACGTAACTCTACCAGTGAGATGTAACACTACCAGTGAAACGTAACTCTACCAGTGAGACATAACTCTACCAGTGAAACGTAACTCTACCAGTGAGACGTAACTCTACCAGTGAAACGTAACTCTACCAGTGAGACGTAACTCTACCAGTGAAACGTAACTCTACCAGTGAGACGTAACTCTACCAGTGAGACGTAACTTTACCAGTGAGACGTAACTCTACCAGTGAGACGTAACTCTTCAGACCACGGTCCATCCAGCCAAACACCTAATGACCCCCATCCAGGAGCAGATCAACTAGCTGCAGTTGTTTCCCCCCCCTCCAGTGAGACGTAACTCTACCTCTGAGACGTAACTCTACCAGTGAGATTTAGTATGACTCCAGAGCAGAGCAAAGTTTGCGTAACTAATAGTCCGTCCTGCTCACGTAAATGTCACAGATTCTTATGTTCAACACATCCACGACTTTAGTTTGGATGAAATGTTGGAATTTGCCTCTCTGTTACAGACATTCTGAACCAGAGGTCCATTTATCGATTACTTACAGTTTGAGGAACAAACACTTTCCCCATAGTGCAAACTCACCACAGTAACCAGATAACCAGGTAAACTGAAGGACAATAAGTGGTTCACCAGATGGAGACAGAAGCACAAAGACTATCTGCACCTGAGAGGAACCCACAAAGGGAAAACTGTATTTCCTCACGTTCACGCAGGTTTTTATGGAAATATAATCCTGCCTGCTCTCACACGCTGCCGTAGCTCATTCACCGCCGTGGCGTGATTTTAACCAAACCGTCTCTCCTGATGACAGCCAAATTACTTTCAGAGCCTAAACCCAAGCAGCGAGCGAAAGATGAAATAAATCAGCACAAAGGTCAACAAGACGAGAACACGCTTCAAGCTTTGAACGCAGACTTTGCTGCTCAGAATTCACCGACGCCAAAGGTCTGTTTGTGCACGAACGTGCATGATCGAGCAACTTCATACATAACAGAGCTCACACATCCACACTCTGACAGTGAGACACACACACACACACACTTCCTGCCTGCTTCTTACCAAAGGCATGGTGACACAGTAGGATAATACAATCAAACACATTAAAGCCAGCCTCCACTGCGTGCTGTCTGATAACACAAACACTTTGACATTAGCTGGAAAACGTTGAAACTCACTGCAGGAAGAAACCATCCCTGATTTTAATCGTTGTCTCTGATCATCTCTGTGCATCGTCCATTAACGAGCTTCTCAAGAAGCATCACGAAGCATAACTACCAGATAATTCAGGCACGATTAGACTTCATGACGGCAGAGCGGCGCCTCACTAAGTGAATCCCAAACTACGACTGAACCCACGGTTTCTACGTGCGTCCGTGTTTCCTGAGGGGAAACGGCCGCCGGTGGTCGTGCTACTTCACTTCCACACGTTTGAATAATCAGTATTTAAATCAGAGACGTGGAAGTGAATCCATCCATAGATCACGTTAACACGTCCGTCTATGTGAATGTGTTATTCTAGTTTGTTTTTGGGACACGCCTCGTGGGTTCTATCCAAATCAACTTTATTATTCTGAATATTGTAAAGTGCAACATTCCAATAAACATGAAATAGCAGAGATCCAGCGAGCAGCTCTGACATCATGAGCTCAACATTATCTGACACACATTCTCATGTTCAGTACGGCTCTGCTCTGAGGTTAGAGGGCCGCCGCCGCCGCGGGACCCGACCGCCCTGATCTCTTTGCACGTTCATTACAAAATGGTTTCAGACTGAAGAGGCACTTGAGGAGCGCTTGATTTATTCTCGCAGACGCCTAAACGGCGGTGGAAGTGTGCGTCAGGTGCACTTGATCGGAGGAATTTCTCTTGAATTTGAAAAAACCCAGCTTCCTGTCATGGACTGTTTGTTTTCTGAGGAGTTACAGACTTTCCAATCAGGAAATGATTCAGGTCACATTTCCTGCTAGCATCATCGCTGAAAAACCGTTTATGGTTTTTCTTTCCTAATGGAGGATCTCAGTGTTTAGTCAGCGTCTTTGCTTTTCCAGACAAAGTCTTTTTATTACCTCGGCTGCTTTGAAATCACTTGCTCCTAAAAACTCCATAAATAAACACCAATAAATCCTCATTGTGCCCCATGGTCGCTGAGGAAACCATAAACTCATTTTAAAGGAGGACATAGCTTCACAGGATCTAAATAACAGAGGAAGTTCCCTCCCTTCAGTTTCTCACCAGTAATGATCTTTATTTGGAAAACAAATGGAGCACTTTTGTGTTTTTTATAACCTAAAACATCTGCCAGGTCACACGTCTCCCACTGTGACATCACAACATTCATATTCAGGCTAATATATTAGCAGATGACCGTTTCCTGGGGAGCAGCATGCGGTGGGAACCATGTTCTCCTAAATCTTCTCCTGATAGAGCCACCCACAGGGAGCCTCAGTCCGATGCATGCAGATGGGAATGTTGCGAGGAATCCACCACGTAATGGATGCAGCTGTCTCCGAGATAGCAGTGGAAATCCATCCAACCATTCGGCTGCTTATCCAACCTGAGCGGGACCCGAGTCCACACCGGGGAGAGCCCAGTACGGATTAGTTTCAGCCGAGTCTCATGACCACGAAGCTGCCTCAGTTCCTAAATCAACAGATCTATTAGAGGTCTTGATGCAATGAGGAAATGGGAACAGGAAGCTGGATGTTTGGAAACTCGTCTGCAGCTCCATCGCACGACGCTCTGAGCCCGGCAGCTACATCCCACAAAGCTCATATTTTACCTGCTGCTCAGCTGCTCTTTGTTTATGTACCACAGATTTAGAGCAAATTGAGTTAAATGACTGCTGTCCAAAAGACACGTGAGACTGGAGCTCAGTCCACAAGCAATTAAAAAACGCCGACACGGCAACCTCACCAGATCGCAGACAAAGCTGCAGATGATCTCGTCTCTGAGGGATGAGCGCGTCGTCAGCGTGCCGTCATGTTAACCTGTTCACCACAACAACAAGACTGATGAGTCCAGGCTGTCGAGTCTGCTGAGTCTCAGTGTGAGAGGTCGGGCTGAGCGTGTTACTCTAACGACACGTGTGTGGTTTTCCGTGGAGCCGGGTCCTCGGGTCTTATTGGTGCCACCAAAGCTGCCTGTTATTGATCGGCCCTGCCAGGATAAACCGATGAGTTCACACCGAGCTCCCAAAATAAGGTAAACACTCGAAGCGTTTGCAGACGCTCCTTCAATTCAATTCAGTGTTATTTATACAGCGCCAAATCACAACATCAGTCGCCTCAAGGCGCTTTACATTGTAAGGTAGACCCTACAATAATACATACAGTGAAAAACCCAACAATCATTTGACCCCCTATGAGCAAGCACTTTGGCGACAGTGGGAAGGAAAAACTCCCTTTTAACAGGAAGAAACCTCCGGCAGAACCAGGCTCAGGGAGGGGCGGGGCCATCTGCTGCCACCGGTTGGGGTGAAAGAAGAAACCAGCCGACGCCAACATCACAGACCGATGTTGGCGTTTGACCAGCTCCGTCTGCGTTCCAGGCTCCTGCTGAGCTCAGGGACAAGCGCTCCTCGTCTAACAGGAAGCCAGGGAACATGTGGATGTGCCTTTCAGGCAAAGTGGAGCTAATCCATCCGACCGTTATGGATGCATTATGCCTCTCCATCAAAGTTCTCTTCCTTTTTCCCTGTTTGCCCACACCGGGCTTCTTTTTTGGCCCAAATGCATCCGAAGCAGCTCAGCTCCCCACTCGCCTTGTCCTTTCCATCGCCTGTGGTGTGACTGAATCTCCACTTGAGCTGAAAGAGACCAACACCAGCGAGCTCATCTGTGTCAAAGTGCCAGCAGATCAGTGCAGGCTGTGAGTGACGCTGCTCTGACAAGTGCACGGGTCCCAGCTGCTGTTACTGAAACATCTCCAGTGGCCCAAAGAGGGTAAAAGTTTTCATTTCCACATATAAGAAAAACAACACGCCATTGATGACTAGGAGCACGCCTCTCCTGCTCGGAGCTGGAGGGTTCAATGAGGAATAAGGCAGGTGGAATTGGACTGAACCTGTGCCCACCGTGGAGGTCGGCCTGTCAGCTGCTCCAAACCAGGACATCAGCAAAGAGGCGTCAGGAAGGAGTTTCCCCTCCAGACCCACCGGGCACCACCCTCACAGATTATCACCTGTGGGATTTTTTTTTCTTCTTTCTCTTATGTCCTCTCTCACTGTCCCTCGTCCCCTCTGTTGTCCTCTCCCTACCCGCCTCCCTCCCTCTCTTCCTTTCTTTCTCCATAATCATGTCTGCCCCATGTACAATAACTGAAAATAATGTAAATAACTAATAACAAAGGCCAATCAAATGGATCAATACAGCAAAGCCATGAT
Organism: Pelvicachromis taeniatus; assembly: GCA_015108175.1. NCBI lineage: Eukaryota > Metazoa > Chordata > Actinopteri > Cichliformes > Cichlidae > Pelvicachromis > Pelvicachromis taeniatus. Next base: position 2,012 of record VURO01046597.1, on the reverse strand, counting down.
GGTCCATTTGGTAAAATAAATCCATTGAGCATCTGTTTTGGCCTTTGGATAATAATTCTGAAGGTGGGAAAACAGAATAATAATCAGAGCAGAAGTCGGCTCTTATTCTGGAGCCAATGTGATGGACAGCTGGAATTATCAGCCAATCACACCGCAGCAGCTCTGTGGGAGGAAGTGACTCGCAGAGGTCAGAGAAGGCTGGACAGAGAGCAATAACTCCAACAACCACTCGCTACAACCAAAGTCTGCAGAAGAGCAGACCTTAACCTTGCTGAACCTTGAAGCAGAGGAGCTCCAGCAGCAGAAAACCACACCGGTGGCACACCCGTGAAACCACATGCGCCCCCTCTGCCCCCCGGCACCGGGCGCACTCAACAGGTTCAAGGATTTTACTGAGACGATGGCGCTGATGGCATGAATACGTGGAGCCGTTGGCTGTGACTGCTGCGATGGCAGAGTTAAGCTTCATGGTTACTCTTTGTTTCTCTGTAGGTGGAAATCTGTTGGAGCTGTCGTCTCCGAAAGTGATCTCATTCTCCAGGCAGCATTTAAGACCTGCGAGGCGGCGTTTCCGTGTCTCTTCATATTTCAGACGAGTGGCTGTAATCCACCCTGTCCTTCGCGGACTTTAGAGCTGTCCCAGCCTACAGTCAGATGGAGCCACTCCACCTGCTGCTGCTGCTCCAACCACACGAGGAGCACTTTATAAAAGTCAAGGGTCCATTTTGAGCAGCTGCTCATAAACAGTGACCACAGAGAGACCGTTAGCAGTTGGAAACGCTGTCAACCACAGAAGTGTCCGTGACATTTAAATCCTGGATGGATGGCGACTCGGGCAACAGCAGACAGGCCTCGCTGTGGCGGCGCACACATTTGTCACCGTCTGTGTTGGTGCTCGCCGAGTCCGGCTTCTGATCCAGCGAGCGTCCACAGCTCGCCACAGGCTGTCAGTTACAGCTTGGACAGGCTCCGTTCCCAGGTATAGCTGCATTCCTCCTCACCTGTGTGTCCTCTGTGGCCACGCCCTCTTCTCTCTCCCCTTTGGTATTAATGATCTAAATGAAGAAAAGCTTCACGGACTGTAACACACCTCAAAGTGAATTTGTGATATTTGTAACTGAGCTCAAAGCCAGACTAAGACGACTACATCCACAAATAAACAGAAGATTAATGCTGTACTGAGTGGATGATGAAGACTTGGCTGTATGAGGCTTCCTGGGTCGTTGACATGTGTTTTATTGTGTCGGCCTTTGTGTCTCTGTGCATTATGTTTAGTTCTACTTCCTGTGTCTTTAGTCGGGTTTAGCTCAGCCGTGTTCTCACGTCTGGTCATCGTTTCCAGTCATTCAGTTCATCCTGTCCTTATAATAAACACAGTGCTCGTTCTGACGCAGCCTGCAGACCTGCGTTTGGTCCTCCATTCCCACACACCTGACCGTGACAGGCTGATAAGGAACCAGATGTTTCAGCCACGCGTGAATCCAGATGTTTTTGTCTAGGGGAACAGAGCTTCAGACGTCACGGCCGGCGCTTCGCTGCTCCCAAAGAGTCGCAGCTCAGAGCCGCCTCTCCTCTCCAGCCTGGTGTCTACGACACTATTTTACTGCATTTACCTTCTTTAATGTTACGGATGTTTTATCGTTGCTTCATGATTTCAACCCGACATTGCATCATTTTATCCCCTCACTCACATTTTATTCTACTTTATGATTTAATTAATATGATTTAACACACACACACAGGTACACATACACACACACACACACACACACACACACACAGGTACATGTACACACACACACACACACAGTTACGCACACAGGTACAGACACACAGGTACACACACACAGGTACACACACACACACAGGTACACACACACACAGGTACACACACACAGGTACATGTACACACACACACACATATTGCCCCCTATATATGTTCCCTGCCAGAAAGTAAAACTGAAGTGGAAGCTAACTCAGATTAGCTGGTCAGACACAGTGGACATGTCGGC
>VURO01046593.1:0-20827 GCA_015108175.1 Pelvicachromis taeniatus | reverse complement strand
CCCACTGCAGTGGTACGCATTGCACCTCATCTTTGTCAGATTATAGCCTCCAATAGCAATACATCCATTATATAGATAGATAGATAGATAGATAGATAGATAGATAGATAGATAGATAGATAGAATTTTATTTCGAACATGCAAATATAATTGAAATTATAACAGAAAAAAAACAACAAAAAGAACAAAACTTAAGAATCATCAAGTTTTCATGTATATATCTGTGTCTACAGAATGCGTGTGCTCGAAAAGGAGTAGGAGTAAGTTTACACTTGTCTTGTTCCTAACCCCTTATTTCAAATTTCATTGCTTGCAAATCCAAATAATGTTGATTCCATCCAGGAATCAGATATGATCAGATATGATCAGATATGATCAGATATGATCAGATATGGTAAACTATGTACAAGTCTAACACGTTGAACATACACAAATAAAACCATCGACAGCACGTAAATCAGAACAACAACAAACTACATTTTTACATAAACTAATCACCCTGTCTATAACATCCGCTTAATCCATCCATTCTCAGCCGCTTATCCTTTTTTTGTTTCAGGGTCGCGGGGGGAGCTGGAGCCTATCCCAACTGTCTTGAGGCGGGGTCACCCTGGACAGGTCGCCAGTCTGTCACAGGGCTAACACATATAGATTTAGAGTTTCCAATGAACCTATCCCCACTAAGTGCATGTCTGTGGACTGTGGGAGGAAGCCGGAGTACCCGGGGAGACCCCACGCAAACACGGGGAGAACATGCAGACTCCACACAGAAAGACCCCGGCCTGATGGTGGGATTGAACTCAGGACCTTCTTGCTGTGAGGCAGCAGTGCTAATCTGAACCACATCTCTGTCTGAAGTATGACAGAGCTGAGTGCCTACTAGCAGAGTTTTGAACTAGATATTCCCAGGGTGCCATTGTCTGGTTTTTCCTTGTACTTGTCAAGTTTTTAAGCTCTCAATCGCCAGAGCTTGCCATGCTCATTGGTTTCTCCTTTTTCCTCATCACACCCCCTTGTGGTCACACTAACAAAGTGGCCACAAAGTGCATGCAAAGTGCAGCTTATATTATCACGGCTTCATCATCACCGGGGTCCAATTCCTGCCTTCCATGCTGTCAAACTGTGACACTTTATGAAAATGTCCTGTCTGTAGATGGATGCGGATGGATGGATGGTTGCCTTTTCTTGCCTTTTCAGAAATACATCGTACTCATTTAAAACTGTGAGACCACCTAAATCCAGGATTAAAACTGACTGATAAAAAGGAGGCTTTCTTTTCCTTTGAACTTCTTCTATCTGTGTCATGGAGGTGCACAGGGTTGTAAAGCTGCTGGTTCCCAATTCATCTCCAGGTCTCAACAAACCTGATCCCTATTTTCTTAAACTGGCCTAAGATGTTACAGTAGAGCCACTAACTTATCTTTATAATCTCACCCTCATGAACAACAAGATCCCTGTCATATGGAAAAAATGTTTTAAAATATGTCATTTTAATCTCATATATTCTGATTTTTTTTCTCAGAATATAGCATCTCTGCCCAGCGCCATCATTTTTAACTCGGGTCAGCGTCTATTGCAGATCATTACTATAATAGAATATAAAATACAATCAATTCTACCATTTCTTTTAGCAGTAACACTTAAATGAAGTTAAACAAAATAAGAAGAAACTGCTGAAGAACAGCAGTTTGAACATTTCTGTAACCCTTCCTACAGACATGATAGCGCTGCTGTGTTTCATCCTCTAACTAATTAATGTTGAACTAAAACAAAACTGACCTGTGATGGTAGCATGGATGTTGTGCTTCTCAATCAGCAGGTACCTAGGACTCTCTGGGAACCATGGCAACAACATCAGCTGGATGAAAGTGGGTACAGCAATCACTGAAAGAAAGAGGGGCCAGTGCTCCTCCTACAAAAGTAACAAAACAGTTATACAGCGTGTGCTGAAAAAAACACCAGGGGGAGAAGCAGTAATTCACTAGAGAAATGTGCATTTGAATGCTTAAAAGCTGAAACCTTACTGTGTAAAAGGCTAACATCGCCACAATTTCAGGAATAGTGTTTGTGTACTAAATATTAATAATACGGGATACTTGATATCCCACATTGTACATCCCATAAACCAGGGGTCACCAACATGGGGCCCGCGGGCACCAGGTCGCCCGCAAGGACCACATGAGTGGCCCGCGGGCCTGTTCTAAAAATAGCTCACTATAACAACTTACCAGTAAGCTGCATCTATTTGTATTTTTTGTTGCTATTTTTTTAAAATCACAACTTCATTGGTATCAATTTGTTAGCGATAATATATTTTTTAAAAATTGTATTATTAAATATTAGATCAGCGCTAGCTGGTCTCCATGGAAACAGTTGCCATAATCAGTGTCTTTACATAGATGAATATCATTAATTTTTAATGATAACATATAATTAAAGTTAAATTGAGGAAATGTGTTATTTCAGAAGTGTGTGTCACACTGGTGCCCTCACATTAATCAGTACCCAAGAAGGTTGGTGAGCCCTGCCATGAACCAATATACTTTTCAAAGGAACGAAGGTTCCATGTTCGGAACTTTGACGAATGCCCATTGATTTCAATACAGAAAAAATAAGTGCATAAAAATCTTATTATCTCAAAAAGTATAACAGTAATAACTACCAAGAGATATAGCGCCCATCAGCAGACATAGCAGAATATATTACAAGTTGAATGGTCAAAATCGGACAAAAACTCTGGACCAAAAACTAAGGGCCAAAAAATTGGCAACTAAGATAATAATAACCTTTTTTTTTTTTGCTTCTTATAAGCATTCACACAACAATATTTTGGTTTGGCAACAAATCAGTCACAAGCCTCTGAAAATGGGGGAGACTATGTTTAAAATCATGTTGGATTCCTAAACTGTTTTTAGAGTATATTATGTAAAACCCTTTGAATGTTTGAAATTGAAAGTCTTCAATCACATCTTGACTGTTTGATTTAAAGTATACTGTTAGCAAAAAAAGTATTTTCCACTGACAACGGCCCCAAAAGTGTATGCTACAATCCCGTCCACATGCAGGGTGTTTGACTACCTTTCCTAGAAGCTCGTGTAGGCCGAGGATTTGGGCAACAAAAACTCCAGTTCCAATAAAGATGCTCGGCACAAGGCCGAGGAAACCTCTCAGGTTCTTTGGCGCTATCTCTCCCAAGTACATAGGTACCACGCTTAGAGAGATGCCTGCAAGAAGAAAAGCAACGAAGACGACTGTTAAAATAATACTGTTTCACTTTAAATATTATTTTAGAGGTAAATAAAGTATATAAAGAGCTTGCTTGCGTGTGTATACCTGAGTGAATTCCTGAGATGAAACGGCCAATGATGATCATCTCAGGTGAACCACAAATCCTGCTGAAGCCCATGAGCAAACCAGCAATGAACACCAACACGGTTGTGTTTACCACTGTCCCCTTCCTGAAAGTACACATACAAAGTACATACAAGTATATGACCCAGAGGTTTATGAAACAGCAGGGACAATAACAGAAGCCCATCCCCTGATATGTACACAGTCATGTACATAACCAACCCAGGATCATTGCAACGCGGTAACGCGGTTCACCGTGTGCACAGTAAGCTGCAGTAACAGCAGAGGGACATATTTTATTTCAAGCAAACATGAAAATAATGACAGGAATGTGTTTAAACATCATTATTAACATGTCCACGTACATACATATTAACTGCCTTGCTTAATCGTTTCTGGCAATGAAGGACTCTGGAACATTATTCATACGATTTTTTGCTCACTGCCGACTTCTTGGCTTTAAATATATTATATTCCTCTGTTGGAAATGCAACTTCTGCATGTGTGTTCATTTCATGCTTTGAATAGTGTGTCTGTTACACGCTTTGCTGTCATATCGGGTTGATAGACACGCACACCTGTTTCAGTGCTTACACAAATGCTTACACACCTTGCTCATATGCTGTGATTAACCATAAAACTGCTATGTGAATAAACGGATCAGCTTATAAATATGATTTTCTTTTCATTTAAATGTAGACTGATATCCTGTGAAATAGTGGACTCAGAAGAAGCCGACCACACATTTCTCTGAAGAAACATCCTCATTACTGAAAGAGTGGCCACTGTGCTACAGGTGTAACAGGCCAGTGCTGCTAGTTTCAGTCATTGTGCTGTTTATAAGGTTGGAAACCTGCAGTCAGCTGAGACTGAGGAAGTCACCTGATGATGACGATGAAACGTTTCTCCCACTGAAAACGTCCAGATGAACACAATCAATATTTGGGGTTTATCAAAGAGTTTATTCAATTCAATTCAATTCAAATCAATTCAATTTTATCTATATAGCGCCAAATTACAACAACAGTCGCCTCAAGGCGCTTTACATTGTAAGGTAGACGCTACAATAATACATACAGTGAAAAACCCAACAATCATATGACCCCCTATGAGCAAGCACTTTGGCGACAGTGGGAAGGAAAAACTCCCTTTTAACAGGAAGAAACCTCCGGCAGAACCAGGCTCAGGGAGGGGCGGGGCCATCTGCTGCGACCGGTATGATGCTAATACGTGCTAATAGTCCCTGGGAAAAAAGACACAGTTGTCTCTCTCTAACAGGATGTAGCAGGGACATTGTGGGAATTCTGGAAGATTACTTGAAAAATGAAATGAACAGTTGTTTTTCTTTGGCTCTCGACAAGTCGCGATTCCCACACCGTACTCTTTAACATGTTGATTAACTATACTGTTCATGTAGTTGACTTTACCAAGGTCACATTACTGAATTTCAGATAATTTTTAGCACTTTTGATTTACTAGTTTCACAAGTTTATATATAACTATAAGTTTGAGCTATATATTACATGGAAACAGTGAAAACATCTTCATGTTGTGGGTGTGGACATGATCCAGGTTCAAACTGGATTCATATTGTTGTCAGGAATGTCGAAAAAATGAGAAATGTGTCACCAGCCCGTCACAAGACGCGATTTTAGTACACAATACTCTTTAAAATAAGAGCAATGGTATCAAGTGTATTAATGGTTAAACAATAAATATGAAATAATAATTCATATGTGATTTTGCTAGTATATAGAACAAAGATCAGCTTCTTTAATGTGTCCCTTCACAACAGTCTCAGTGTCTCATGTAGCCCCTTAAGAAAATGAATTCCTCTATTGTGTGTGGGCAAAACGCTGAAAGACAGTAATTCAAGTAAATCTGCTTCTGTGATAGTGTAGAGGTGCAGTACTACACATGCAGTATGCAGTACTACACATGCAGTACTACACAAGCAGTACTACGCATAGAATGGATAACCTGCACATCTGTGAAGGGATCATTAACCACAAGAGTTCTTATATATATATATATATTTATTTTTATTTTTATTTTTTTTAGATTTCCCAGCTGCTGTTTTGCCGGGATGGACCACTGAGAACACCCCTGATCCACCAGTATTTGTGTGAATGCTTATAAGAAGCAAGATTTTTATGCACTTATTTTTTCTGTATTGAAATCAATGGGCAGTCGTCAAAGTTCCGAACATGGAACCTTCGTTCCTTTGAAGTGAGCTTAGAGTGGCACACTCTAGCTTTCTCAATCTTTTCTTCATGTCCAAACAACTTGTTGCTACTTGCTCAATTGTCACTCAACCCCCACAAATTATACATCAAAATGTAGGTATTTTTGCTGGCTTTCAGAAAATGTCACTATTATTGTTGTGGGAGATATTTGGCAAATCGCCTCAGAGCAAGTCTGAAAACTCTCCATAGACACACAATGGAGACCTTGATCAAACACAGAGCTGGACTCTGGAAATGAAGCACTTTTCTCTCTCATCGTATCTTCTACATGGATGTTTACAGACCCCTGAAACCTTGTACGATTGTTCACTAAATCCTGCTAAACAGTAGTTAGTAGTGTTATACTTTTTTAAAAAATAGCAAAGTTGGAAACGAATGTTCCATGTTCGGAACTTTGACGAATGCCGATTGACTTACGTGCATGTCCCAAACATGGAAAAGCATTTCAGTTTCAGCTTTTAAGCATTCACACAGCATTTTCCCTCAGAAATGCACATTTCTCTAGTTATTATTGATTTATCACACATAAAATAACCATGCCTCACTTACACTCACTCATACACAGTTATACATATATGTTCACACATATAAACCAGGAAAAATTCAGACATCCAATTAGGGAGTACTAACGAGTGAACGGGTCACGAGTCCTGCACCGAAAAGCTGTTCGCAGGCAGGGCGCCGCGGCTGACCTCGGCTCCGGATACTCAGGATACTTAAATATGTCCAACAGATTTCGAATTAGAGATGAACTTAAATATGTGACAATTGATCCTGCTGGCATTTCAGCTCGAAGCTGGACTCAGATCAGTCGGTTCCTCCGGTCGTCCCGTCACAGCCTGATAATGATCCAGATGCTGCTCAGAGGAGAAAACGCCAACAGCACCAAACACAGGTCGGCGTGCCACGGAGTGAAGAATACACGCGACCTGGTGATGGACCTCAGCAGGCCTGACAGCCACAGTGTGTGCGTTTGATGGAGTGGCCATTAGGAAGCACTCAGCCTTCCTCTCTCTCTGACACAGCCAGGTGCATCATCCTCACTGTGACCCCTGACTGCCCACTTAGTTCCACCTGACAGTGTAACACCCACCCAAGACACCTGGACTAAACAGGAAAGGCCTTCATCACTCAGACGCCCTCCCCCGTGTGTGTGTGTGTGCACCCTCATGTTACCTCTCTGCACACATTCACATATACCGATCCTGATCTTTGCTTTGGCTGGAGGAAGACGAGGGTTGGTGTGTGTCCATGAGGGCAAAGAGGGGACGAAGGATTAAAGGATACGAGGAGCTGCAGTGATGTCACCAACATCCAATCAGTTTTGTGGTCAGACTGTGACAACACGGCGATAGGTGTGCACATGATTCTCCTCTACAGGCCTGTGTGCAGAGCTCATGTCATATTATTTAGACATGCCTATTAAACTTTACACTTATTTATCCGTTTGATATAAATTAGAGGCAAGCAATGCAATGCTAGTTTGTGTGTGTGCGTGTTGTGGTTGCAGCGTGGAGTCCACTCCGGTATTTGTGGGGATTAGGGACAGAAATACATGAGACCCCCCCCAAAAAAAAATCAGGGCTGGGACAACGCGTCAACGTAATCGATTACATCAACGTAATCGATTACATCGACGCGTAAAATACGTCGACGTAAAGAATTTGCGTCAATGCGTCGTCACTTTCAAAAAAACACATGGCGGCAGCGAGTAGCGGTAACATGTGGACTTAAACCACGCCCCCCGAACACGCAGTTCTACAGTATGGGGATATTTTAACCGAAAAGGAAGTGATTCAGTCTTTGCCGGCTTTGTAATGTGGAAATGGCCGCCCAGCCCTAATTGGAAACCTGACGAGTGAACGGTGGATCCTAACCATCATGTACCAAAATTTGAACAACTCTAATGTTCAGCTTGAACTTTTAATTCAGTTCGCTACATCAGTCTATACAGTCTTTAGTATTTTACTGAAAACTGTGTTACGTTCACGGAGGCAGCGCCGCTGCATGGCCCTAGAGGTCTGTTTACTTTCATTTTTCATAGTTTAAAGAAGTTTGAACTTCTTCGTATCACTTCATTAAATAAAATCTGACGACCGCAACACGAGGAACTCTTTGTTGTATTTGCCTTGGATAGGGGCGCTTATTAACTTAAGGTTGTGGCGTACAGTACAAGCAAAGGCAGCGAAACTAGCAGCTAGTGTGGTGCAGATGGCCAGTCCGTCTTCAGAAGTGTAACTGGATGCTGCTGCATCGCTGCCTGTTGGAAGTGTGACCTCAGGGCATCATTAGGCAGCAAATGCTAACTGTTGTGAGCTGCTGCTGGATTACATTTTTTTTTGTCCTTTGCTGAACTCAAGTTGGCGGAACAGTTGTTACTGTGTTTTCACAAACTTTGGTCTTGGGCTTTACCCATTTTAATTACTGTAAGCGTAATCTGCCATTTACACTTTGGCATTGTTTCAGTTCTTCAGTAAGAATGTAATCTTTCTTTAAAGACTTTGGAAAAGTCAGGCAAAATAAAAAATGGGTGTCTCTGTGTACAGTGAAGACAAGCTAGCATCCATCATTAAGTGTAACAAACATAAGCATTTAAGTCGATGAACTTGCTACAGCAAGTAGAGCTAAAGATTGAAGTGTCAAAAAGGCTTGCACATTAAGATATTGGGCCTTCAGAAATGAAGAATCTGGGTGCGTGCAGTGTCAGGACTTCATCCAAAACGCATTTAAAGAAAGTGTTTTCATCTGGAAATAGAGGGGCAGGCATTGTAAATGGGACATTAAAAGGAATCCCACATCAATTTCCCACACCAAATGCTGCAGAACAGGAGTCATTTTGACAAAGTAGCCATGTGATTATTTTTTATTTCCATTTGAAAGCAATTAGCTGAAAGGTCCTTCCCTTGAGTTTCTGTGGCAGAATGTGTGGAATGACTCAGGATAATTGCTGTGAAATGAACAGAGTGCCAAGTTGAGAGAAGCACGAAAACCGCAAGGGTTCCCTCTCCATGGAAACGCCCTCTGCCTTTGTCAGTGCACCAGGAAATTAGGCAGCAAGCGATAACGGGGCTTGAATGAGTAACAAATGCAGGGGGGCGAGTGATATTTACTCCATTTCAAGCCATTACAGAAATTGAGTGTTTCCCCACGTCTCATGCTGTGCCTACTGAGTGCTGGATACAGGAGGAGGAGGGTCATTAAACATGGCAGCCGCCAGCGACGTGCTGGAGAAAGCCGCTTGAACAACACAGTGTTTGCACCAGCAATGGGCAGGACAGATATAATGAAGCCCAGCACTGTCAGTGTATGGCACCGACTGATGATACTGATGCCTGAAAGGAGGACATGGTGTTAGACGGAAGACGAGGCTGAGACGCTGTTTGCGGCTCGTCTCACGTCTTTGCCACAAGCTGCCTCCTCAGCTCCTGCCCTAATTGCTGCCTTGCTTGGAGGCAGCTCTCCCTCGGTATGCCTTTCATGCTTCCCTTAATTACGTCAGCCGGAAAGGAATGTGATTGTTATTGTCATTACTCTCGTTAGTAATTAAGCAGCTATTGACTCCTTCCCTACATTCGGTCTGTTTGATTAGGCCTCAGGTCTGGAGGTATGGATTAAGCTCTCCCGATGTTGCAGCTGCAGAACGCCGCGGCCTTCTCTTGGCTGGTAGACAGGCGCCCACACGGACACGGACTGATGAAATGGAAAAGATCTTTACTTTTTGTGTCACTTAAGCAGACAACCTTCAGCCTGTGCTTGCAATGGAGGTGTTGGAACACCTTTTCCCTTCAATGACATGTCGTCGTTGGTAACACCTGAACGCACATCTCACCTGTGTTGGAGGACGAGGAAATCACCAATGCGGATGTGTCAAGAACGTATTCTGCAAACACAGTGTTGGCTTGGCAGGAGGGAAGGCTTAATTTTACATACTGTTCATCCAAAGTTCAGGGTGGCTTCCAAGTTTCCAAGTTCGGTTGAAATCAATGGAGATAAACGGATATTTGCACATTCATTTGCAGAATCTGCAGGCGAGGGACGAGATGGTAGCGGAGGCTTTCTGGGTGCTATCGATCAGTCACATTTGAGCAGGCTTTGTTGTGGACAGCCGTATACTGATGCTGCTTTCTGAGACACAACCTTAACACCATCGGCTGTCATGTGACAACACTTCTGATGAGCTTGGCGGTTGTCAGCAGGGGCTATGTCAGAATAACCTAAGAAAACGAAGCTGGAATAAACAGGTGAACAGTTGAAGTTGGCGCGAGCAGCGACAGTCGCCGTGGCTTACAGAAAGTTCTGTGGCAGCATCAGGAAATAAATCTTCTCTTGAGAGAAGTTTGAAAGCTCCTCTAACAACACGTAGTTGTGTTAGCTTTTTAGTAACTTTTTTTATTTTCTTTTTTTTAGAAAAATCACTTATTAAGCATCGAGAATAATGTATGTTAAATACGTTTTATGCATGTTTGTGTACATGAGTTTGGTCATGTTGGATGGACCCACTGTTGAAACAGTGCACAAAGCTTTCCACAGCAGACTGCACACGGGTGACAAACGGTCACGCCGGAGTAGGCCTAGACTGCTGTGGGCTTCCCATGATGCACTTTTCTTCATAGTTTTTAACTTACTGTCTTTTTACGTCAACCTGCATTTAATCTTTAGTTATTATAATCTATGTCCGTCTTTCACAGTGTGCCTTTTATTCTGTCTCCCTCCCCTCACACCCAACCCGTCATGGCCGATGGTTGATCCTCCCTGAGCCCGGCTCTGCTCAGGTTTCCTCCTGTTAAAAGGGAGTTTTTCCTTCCCACTGTCTCCAAGTGCTTGCTCCTAGGGTCGTCTAATTGTCGGTGTTTTCTCTGTGTTATTGTGGGGATTTCACATTACAATGTAAAGGACCTTGAGGCGACTGCTGTTGTGAATTGGTGCTATATAAATATATTGAATTAAATATTTATTAACACATGCAGGCACTCCAAATGGATTCCCATTAACCTGGCTAACCAGTCGCTACTTCATAACTCTTTGGGGCACTTGTATATTGATTTGGAGGAAAGTGAACAGAAATTAGTTCATTTGATGCAAAGAAGAAGCTCACAGTGGGAAAGCGGTAGAAGGGAAGGAGGTGTGAATCAAAGAGCCAATTCAGTGACATCACACTGCAGTGAAAAAAATAAATCTTCTCTCAGCTGCTCCCTCTAGGGGCTCCACAGCCACATCTACCTCCATCTCTTCTCAGCATTCACCTCTGTCACACCAACCCTCTGGATGTCCTCCTTCGTTACGTCCCCAAACCTTCCTCTTCTCCTCCTGCCTGGCAGCTCCTGCTTCAGCATCCTCTGTCCACTGTATCCACATGTCCTCCTCTGCACATGCCTCCAAACCGCTCAACCTGAGCCGTCCCCTTCATGATCCTGTACATCCTGGTCACTCCCAATGAAAACCTCAACATCTTCAGCTCTGTCACCTCCAGGTCCACCTCCTGTCTTTTTGTTGGTGCCATCACCGCCCAGTCATACATTATAGCAGGTCTCACTAACATTGCTACCCTTCTGTCACATCATCCCAGATACAAGTCTACAACCTTGTCTCCATCCATCCATCCATCCATCCATCTTCTGCCGCTTATCCGGGGCCGGGTCGCGGGGGCAGCAGCCCAAGCAGAGAAGCCCAGACCTCCCTCTCCCCAGCCACCTCCTCCAGCTCATCCGGGGGAACACCAAGGCGTTCCCAGGCCAGCCCAGAGATATAATCTCTCCAGCGTGTCCTGGGTCTGCCCCGGGGCCTCCTCCCAGTGGGACGTGCCCGGAACACCTCACCCAGGAGGCGCCCAGGAGGCATCCTTATCAGGAGGCCCCTCCGTGGATCGCTACCGTGTGTCCCAGGGATCCCAGGGGCTATGTTGTCGGGGGGCTATTTGCCCCCTGGTAGGGTCTCCCATGGCAAATTGGGATAGGGTTACCGGGGCCCCGCCCTGGTGCCAGGCCCAGGGAGGGTGCCCGAGGGCGAGCGTCTGGTGGCCGGGCCTTAGTCCATGGGGCCCGGCCGGGCACTGCCCGAAAAAGGAACATGGGCCCATCTTCCTGCAGGCCCACCACCAGCAGGAGGCGCCGTAGGGGTCGGGTGCATTGTGAGCTGGGCGGCGGCCAGGAGCGGAGGCCCTGGCGGACCGACCCCCGGCTACCAAGACTGACAACCTCGTCTCTTTAAATGTAATTCCTGCTTTTGACCATTTCAAAAAGACTTGTTTTTCCAGTGTCATCGTGTACCACAGTAATTGTTGCAGAATGGCTATTTCATAATGGTATTGAAATATTGTGAGTTACTATATGATTGCCATTCTTTTTCTTTTATACTGCAGTGTGTCTTAAGCAAATGCCAGCATATCAAGCTTTGCATCGCCTCTGCTCACGTAGCGATTCTACCACTTGCTGGAGAAAGTGTGTTACAGGTAAAATGTGAAGTCTCGGGAAACTTGCTTCTCTTTTTGACCATGGCTGCTCATTAATTTGTGTAGTGTCGTGCTGCTGCCAGTGTTGGCATTCTTTCTATTCCAGGGTCTGTTTAGGTCTGCTGCGTTTTGGATTGGGCCTAATTATCTTTAGATATATTCCATACACTTCTATTTAGTCTGTACCAGTAGTGCAGTCCTGGATTTGTTAATCAGTTTGCAAAAGGCGCAGAGAGAGCCATACATGCACGAATAAAAAAAAATCTTAAGATGAGTGTTTTTATAATGATTCTTAGAGACGACTGCAGATACGTTTAATTGGTTTATAGGAAAGCAGAAGTCACTGCTGTGACAATTTATCACTAAAGGTGACACCGAAAGCAAAGAAACTCTGATCCTATGGGTTGCCATGTTTAAAGCTCCAGGGATTCCCCCCCTTTAGGAAAGTGGAAAACAAAGAGGAGAATAATGGTCTGCGTATAGAAGAGGGAGTTCAGTAATCATGCAGGAGTGACAAGGACCCAAAAGCAATTCCTGACTGAGCACTAATCCCCACTTTTTTGTGGAACGCACAGAAAGTGAGATAAGCCTGGAGGTTAATGCAGAGGCGTCTCTCCTCTGTCCTCGGCAGTGACAGCCCCTGACAGGCGGACCCCAGCAGCACGCCTTGTTTATGTTAATGTAGGTGGCCTGGGCCAGCTCCCACACTGAGCAGCACAGATAGAGATGTCAAAGGCTCATCAGAGTGGCACTTGCAACCTCTTGCCGGGCTACCCGGGATCTCTGCGTTCGCATTTAGGAGGTTGGCAGCGAGGGGAGTGCCTACGGTGAGGGAGGTGGGTGAGAGGAGCGCTCGTGCTGTGCGTCCCACCCGCCTCGCCTCATCACATGCGGACGGTTCATCTATTTCTTCACACTTCGACCGAACCACATGTAACGTCTTGGAGAGGCGGCGGGATGCAAAGGGGGTCGGCTTTTAATGCATCTTTGAAAATGTGCATTTTTATACCCACTATTTCTTTATTTCATTTTATTTTGATAGGGTCGGACTCTTGACAGTTTGAATCACAACTAGCTACGCACCACTAGTTTATGCATTTATTTTCTTTTTGCGTTATTCATAAAGCTGGGCCTCAAACGGGAAAATGAAGGAAATCTCACTTATAATGAATAAAGTGTGGAATAAAAGTACAGAATTAGGGGGAAACAGCCTCAACAAAGACAAGAAAACTCTTGTTTTTGCATGCGTGTTTTTGTGCGTTGATAAAATATTTATCACGTGGGGGCGAGAGACTGGTCGAATCTGTATTATCACGACCGTTTCCTTCTTCTAAAGAATATGAAAACGTGTTGAGCAATCCGCCGTCCGATCTTTTTCCCATGGAGACTTTTAAAATTCGCATCCGCTATCTAAAGAACACGTGGCGCCTCGCGGTGACGCTTATCAGCAAACATACTCTTTCCTGTTTATCTGTTTAGCACTCTGAGGTATCATTCCCATCGTACGCCTCGTCTCTCGCTGGTGAACGGCCGCGCCCGGTGACCTGCCTCCCCCCTCGTTGGTGACGGTGCCATGTCGGGTCGAGCCACGGGGATGGGGACATTGAGACGGATGAAGGATCCGACATGTGCGCCGAGACGCGTCTCCTCTGGGTCTCCTTCACCCCGTGCGCTCGACCCACACCAGCCTTTCATTCTAATCTGATGATAATGATATTTGCTCAGGACGACCTCTGCTTGCACAGTGTAATTACCCCCCCAGCTTTCTATGATCTCACCTATTGGAAATCGATGGGCCATAAGAGGGCCCCCATCAGAGCTTATTATTATCACTGCTCGCTTTTCGTTACAGCGCGATCAGATTTAATATGTTGTCGAAGTTTTTTACTGCATGTTTTTTCCCCCGTTTTAAGTGCAGCTACTCTCTAGTTTAATCTAGACACCTAAATCTCTGACCCAAATCCGTGCTTTACACTTTAAACTGTCAAAGCTCCAGCGTCTGACTTTGAAATGACATAAAGTAAAAATAAAGGCATCTGCATATTTAAGCACGTTTCTATTCCCTTATTTTTCACTTCACTCGTCACGCATACCAAAACAGTTTTGGGTGGATATTGTTGAGTGTTAGTTTTGTCCTCTTAATAGCACCTTTGGCTTCGTCCTACTCAGCACTTCCACACTTATCCGTGCATTTGTGAGTGGACACCTATTTAAATCAGTTAGGTGAATCTGCTCTGAATGACTCCCTCCATTAGCTACTCATCCAGGGTTAAGTACCCTCTGGAACATGTGGCAGTGGCCATCAGGTGACCCTGCCGCTGCACTGCTTTGATTGAGACACTTCAGTTGAGGCCTTTCCGCCGTGACCTTCTGAAAGCCTGCTGCAAATAGGCCTTTCTTGTATTGCCAAGGGTATGCGTGCGGTCCGCTGATCTGAACATTATTGCTACTACTTCAACCTTATGAAACCCAAACTTGTTATTTCAAGAGCGAAGCAGTGTCTTTGTAGTGACCTTCGAGCTTGTTATTGTCAGTCTTGTCACAGAGATAAGAGGATCGCAGGTGAGATTTCATCAATGAAGTTAAGTTGAGAGCAAAGTTAAGGCGCACTTTTCGGACTGACGACCGAGCTCTGCTATAGAATTAAACAGTGACAATTTGCTTTGTTTCTGATCAATTCTAGGTGAGAGGTGTGTGCGGGTGTGTGTTGTTTATTTGTTGTTAAGATCGGGTCACAGTTTGAGTTGGCTCTCTTAAGTCTCACTCTGAGCTTCCTTGAGCAGCAATTTCCTTTTATTGACCCCTGTAGTGCCTACAGAGGTCAGCGCCTGACTCTGTAAACATCTAGGAGCTGTCATGGTTTTATGAGCTAAAGGAACCTAATAACATAGCAATCAGCATTTAAGGCAGCACATTTAAGCACCGGTGCACTTTGGAGCAGAACGAAAATGCACGGCAGAGCCTCTGAATCGCGCTACTTTAAGTTGTAAGGTCAAAAGAGGGATTCTGATGAAATAAAGATTTTCGATGTGTATATAGTTTTTATAAAAAGGCATTAAAAGCGAAACCATAAGGCTCAACGGATGAAGCTGAAAGGCTTGTAGGCGGCCGTTAACGACATGAATTGGTTGTGAAAATATATTTTTAGCACAGGACAGAAAAGGTGACAAAGGAGGAGGGGTGGAAGTGATCGATATGTTTGTGCAAAGGGCAGAGGACTGCCGAGACACAACAGTGGAAGTCATGAGTGAAGCAGTCCCTCAAGGGGACGGCAGGCTCAGCCAATGTGGAGACACAACAAATGAGGAAATGGTAACAGAGACATGGCTGATGAGCAGGCTGTGCGCTGGGAGTGTGGGGGTGTCACAAAGTGACAGAGAATATTTGTTATGAGCAAAACTGTAGGCCGTTTGAACTCCGGAGTAGGTTTGCAGTACAAACGCTGAAAACGGACGCAATGCGAAGATGTGCGGAAGTGTGCAAGTGGAAATGGGAAATATGTGGCAAAAACGGAGTTTAACAGGTTGAAAGAGGGTCTTCGTTTTCCTTTAACGCAGTGTGAACTCGCTTAGGCAGGTTTTCTCCTGGAATTCTTACGGAATTGCTCCCCGGGCTTCTTGAACCGAAGATCCTAAAGCTCTGTGGCTGTTCCTCAGGACGTAGAGCAGATCCTCCTCTGATAGGAAGGTTGGTGGCATGCCAGAGTATCACTGTGCAACATACTGAATCCAAAGTTGTCCAAAAGCATAGCAAACAGTGCTGGGGTCAATGAGACAAGTCGTAGAAAGCACTGCTCAAAGACTACATAAGAACCCGTCTAGTTACTACTTTCTCTTATTTGGATGTTTGCCACCTTTTCTTCGTCTCTTCGTCAACATGATCCCACACTGCTTCAATAATGTTGTGGTCCGGGCTCTGGGGAGGCCAGTCCATGAATGATGGTGTGTCATTGTGTGTTTTATATCCAGGTGTGCTTCTGCTGAATTAAGAGTGTGTTTGGGCTCTTTGTCATGCTGAAAAATGAAGCAGATCTGACGGCCCAAACCACAACGGAGCCCCCCACCGTGTTTTTTAGCTGGCTGTAGACACTCACTGTTGTACCTCATGACATTAACAACCCAAATTTTGAAGAAATGTTTCTTTACGTCTTCAGCTCAGTAAAATAAAGCCATTCTATTACATTTCTAAACGTTGCCTGGATTTCAAGCACCCAAGGGGCAGTCCTTATATTCTCTTATTTCCCTTTTTTTTTTGCACGAGTTCTATTTAAAATGAGCTAATCTGACATATTACCAACTTTAACATATTAGTGGAATATATACGTAATAGTAAGCTCAGTTTCAGTCTCTGCATAAATGAGATGTTTCACTGATGAGCCACATTCCTCAATTTTGCATAATTCATAGTGACCCAGCTTTCAGTGTTTGTAGACAAACCAATTTCTAACAACTGATTTCTCGACACAGTTCCTGTCTCAAAGCAGCCCGTATACCAGCAACCTTTGGTATTTACTGTATTATTCTCCGACGCGGAGCGCGAGAGCATCCATGCATGTGTGTATTTCGCTCAGCTGTGACTGGTTAAGTGATTTCTTGAAGGGCTATAGAGCGACCATTTCATTTTGGCACCTAATAACAGTCAGGTCACACTGTGCCCCAGCTGATCCTTTTTGATATGGTCCGTGCACTTGCCCAAGCCCTCTTTCACAGGTGCCAATCATTATAATCAAGACTCTGCCCCCCCCCCCTCCAGCCCCAGCACCCATCTCTACCCCAGTCCCTGTGGGTGCACGGTGGCTTCACAGCAGTTGCACTGAGGAAGAAGAGAGTTTAATCTGGCCCCTGTTTGGGCAATGGGCCACATTCTTTGACCCTTGCTGACACTATTTGGTAGCTTTATTTACCGTTTACTTTTTTTGACATATATTTTTAAATTAAGAAACCATAACCCCATCACTCAAAATTTCTGGTGTGAACTCAAATCTTTGCTTCTTCATCCATGTCTTCAGAGAGCTACGAATACATCCTCCCACACCAAGACAGCCGCTGTGCCGTAGGGCTCTGTGACAGCAAGAACTAATGGTTTTGAAAGCTGAAGCTTTCCCCATATATATAATATATATATATATATATAATATATACTCCAAACACATTGCAGCTGTTGTGGGGATTCAAAGGGGTCGTCTAGCAAAGGGTACTGTTTTCAAAAAGGTGAAAGGTGAGCCTAGTTTCCAGATCCCACGTATCAGTGGTTGCACATTATATTTAGCGAATGGCTGCGTTCGACTTTGCCCTTTTCTGAGATGAATTACTAACTTCATTGCCCTCCCCAATGGACTGGTCAGTGTTAAACCAGTGACAGCAAGACAGAAATCAAATTGAACTCGAGATCAAATCATGGCAGCAAGTGCCAGAGGCTGCCAGAGGCTGCCTCACCTTTCAGGAAACCTTGGAGACCAACTGTGTGCTACTTTTTTTTTCTCCCATCGGTTTGATGCTGTTACGCGACTGAGGAAATGGCGAAACTGGCTAAATACGCTTGGTGGTAATGAAGTCCTAATGTATCATCATTGAACTTTGATTTGTCTATAGCGCCACGTTTTCATTGTCGGATGTTACAAAGATGCTTTTGGTGTCAACCTCTAAACGTTGAAAAATGACGCTTACACAGTGCAATTAAATGTAAGGCCACTGGGTCTTTTAGTGTTCCTTTGTGGCTAGTTGTGGACTGACGGACCCGTCTCACTATTGCCATAACCTGGATCGAGGTGGCACAGAGTCCGTGTGTGCATCTGTGGTTTCCTTTGTCAGCCATAAGCTGATGACAGTTAATCAATTAAGTTATTTACAAAGCGTAATTACAGAAACCCTGCTAACCTTTCCAAATATACGCCTCCGTCCTTCTACATCGTCTTCTTTTTCTGCAGTACTCCTAGTTGTTGGAGTTTACTCACCTTTGAACTTTGCTCTCTCTTTAAGGAAGCATGCAGATGAGATTAAATTAATGCTAATACCATGAACCACTTTGCATATCAGTCTGATTTTTTAAAAATTATTATTCCTGATAAATGTTCGATTTGGGGAAACGAATAAGTAATGCATCTGCAGCTTTTCAGCTGTTTTATTGTCATCCAAGTCTGAACACAATGTAGAAACATCCATCCATCCATCTAATGGTGCTTTTCTGGGTCCAGGCCTCGGGGACAGCAGTCTCTGCAGAGAGGCCCAGATCTCTCTTTCTCTACTGAGGTGTTCCCAATCCATGTGACAGATATAGTCTCTGCGGTGTGTCTGCCTCCAGGTCTCGTCCTTATTGGACATACCTGAAGCGCCTCACTTAGGAAGCATCCAGCAGGCATGACAGTCAGATGCCCAAACCACCCCAGAGTGCTGGTGACTCAACACCATGAATATATCTCCGGAGTAGAAGACAGTTGGATGAGCCTCGAGTTTGCCAACGCTATAATCCCATGAGTTTGAGTTTGGAATCTGTCGTCTTTTCTCAAAGTTGTCAAAAACATTAAATATACCACAATACAGAGAGCGAGATGCACTCGGTGCTGATAGATGTTATGTGAACCTGTTTGGAAAAGACTTGAATGTAATGTACTGCACTCCAGCTTTAAATGCTAAAGGTCTGAATAGTTATGTAAGAAACCAAAGTACTACATTGAAATCTTTGAAATTGAGGTCCTAAAGTGTTAATGTACGCATATATGTTCATGAAGTCCCTGCAAGCAATCTCAAAACCAGTACCAAGAGTAGAAAACCAAGTACACAAGGATGTGGTCAAAGGATGCTTTTTCAATTAACATTTAACTCCGGTGCTAAAGCCTAACGAAAGTGCCCTAAACGTTCCCGGAGAAGCCCTTTCTTCACAAAGGTTGTAATGTTTAGTTATTGTTGACATATGAAATAACAGAAGTCCTACCTTGTAAAATGCAGTGCTGTTCAAATATACTGTAGCCTCCAAAATTACACACGAGCTGAAGGAAAACCTCTAAAACAAACAGGATACACTGCAGGGTGGTTTTATTAGCCTGCATTTGTGTGAGTGTATACCACTTAAAGAGGAGACTCAGCTACTCAAATATTAATCATCCACAACACAAAAAGAGCAGTTTCTCTATTTTACACCGACAAGTCCTGAGCAAACAAACCAAGACCAGCTATTTCTTTTCTCGTATTAAAACCTGAATTTACAATGTATCACCTCAAAGGGCTGCTTACTCATTTATTTATTCATGTATTCAGTCCTGCCAAGGTCCAACCTTCATATGCTTTATGTTTACACTCTTCATGTAACATATGGAAGGGATCCATGTACTGGCGTTTTCTTCCAAATTAATATTTTCTAGTGAAAATAATCAAATATAATAACAAAGAGAACCAATTTAATAAAAACGTGTTCCATTAAGATTAGGTGTCAAAAATATTTGACTTTGACGGATGTACAGTGTAACCCCGGGTTACGAGCAGCTCTGTTTACGAGTATTTCGATTTACGAGCCGCGATCAGAGCAAAGTTTCTCCCCGGTGTACGAGGCCATTTTACGAGCCGAGCTCCGATACGTCACCGCTGTAATAATGTGAATTATTGTTTATAAGATGATTTGTTCCACAGTGGATTGTGTTGCTGAACGGATGTTTTAGAGTGTGACACCAGGAAGTTGGTGTTGGGTCGGAACGTTGGGCTGTATGCTGTTGACGTACATGGCAGAGAGTTAACCTGAGCCACCTGACTTATTAATAAACCTTACTACCCCGTTGGGTAGGAAACAGATATTCTGGAGTCTGTCGTGAATGAGACCAGAATATAACAACCGCTAGTTTCCGCTTCGCCTTTCTTACCCGGAAACTTCTACCCAGAGCCGTTTCAAGGCTGATCCCTTTATGATGACACCTGCTTGGCTCACGTCCGTCTGTCCGTACGTACAGTTAAGAAAGTGCAATTTTTGTTTTGTTTGAAGTTTAAAAAAGTGTTGTTTTAGTTACGTGTACCATACGTATCGTGCCTCCTCCCTCCCTCATTCCTCAGCCGTTCTCTCCGTTAACTGCAATTGTCTGCCGCCAAGGTAAGATTATATTTGCTTAAGTTTATCTTTTATTTAACTATATTTACTAACACAGTATTTTGATGTTTGTTTCTTATTTAAAAACATGTTTTTTTTCCCGTTATTTATGATATTTTGGGGACTTCTGGGGACGGCTGGAACGGACTAATCTCACTTCCATTATTTTAAATGTGAAAAATTTGATCGGGTTACGTGCAGATCGGGTTCCGAGCTCGGTTCTGGAACGGATTAAACCCGTAACCTGGGGTTCCACTGTACTTTAACACTGAGTTTAGGACCTCAGTCACATAATAAATTAAGGCTTTTGGATGATCAATGGATGATGTCAGTGTAGCTACATACTCCCATTGCAATGTCTGCAATACATTTTTTGTGATTGCATGCACGTGTGGAAGTGCGCCTCTGGTGGTGGGCTGATCAGGTTTACAAGAAATATAACTACAATGGCTATTTAACCATGGTGTGTCAAGCTGTGTCAACAGTATAATATAATCAAGGTTTAACATGTTTTTCTGTAATTAATATGCTGTATGTGGTTTCTTTAAATTGTGCTCATAAAAAATAAAGTGTGAAAACAAAAATAAGATTAAATTCAATTCAATTTTATCTATATAGCACCAAATCACAACAACAGTCGCCTCAAGGCGCTTTACATTGTAAGGTAGACCCTACAATAATACATACAGTGAAAAACCCAACAATCATATGA
>VURO01046589.1:0-14946 GCA_015108175.1 Pelvicachromis taeniatus | reverse complement strand
CTGCTATACATGACCTTTTTTTCTTCTGTCATTTATGTCAATACATCACATAAAATACTTCGATCTTATATTATTAGCTGTTTATTTGCAAATGCCAGTTATTCTTAACAGGGATGCCAAACATTGCTTATTAGAGAGTTTTGAGAAAAGCGTTTTAATAAATAAGTTTTTTTTTTTTTTTTATTGTCTGAAAACTATGAGTGTTTAAGTGTTAATATTTATTTAGGATTAGTAGGAACAACTTAAAGTCAAATGCAATTCATGAATAGCTCTAATTGAATTTCTGACATGAGTTTAATGTAGACACATGGTCTATTGTTTACATTTAAAATATAACTGCAACATTGTTTAAAAAAAAGACTTGAAAGGACTTGAAAGTCACAGTTTCGGACTTGGGACTGACTTGAGGGTTGTCCATCTTGACTTGGGACTTGACTCTGACTTGCCTGACTTTTACTTGAGACTTGACTCTGACTTGAGGATAAAGACTTGAGACTTACTTGAGACTTGCAAAACAGTGACTTGGTCCCACCTCTGATAATAGTAATAAAATTAACTAAAAATGAATCATCAAATACTATAATATAATAACAATAAATTACCACCACAATGAAAAGAATTACAATCAGACCATGTCACTTCTGTGCACAAAGTATATTTGTTATTATACACAGACTATATGACCTGGAATGAAATTATCTCTGAATCCAACATTACAATCATAACAATAGGGGCTTTACCGGTAAGTACACGTTTGCCTTACAATTGGTGTTCCTCTCTTGTCCATTTGACTTGAGCTGTTGTATGTATGGGTTGATGGGTTGTCAAAGATATGTCAGTCCCCTTGAAAGGTTATCAACATCTTTGCTTAGTTAGTAATCTGCACATATCTTTGCCCTCTTTTCCTTCAGGGAGGCCCACTAAGCAACCTTATGTGTCAGTGTCTCCAGCTTTGTTTCCAAAGCGCTGTTCATAGCTTTAACAGCAGCAATGTCATCCTCATTTGTTCCAATTTTATCCTCAGCCAGCGCGACACGGGTTACCAAAACTTGTATGTCACATCTTACAGCTTTGATTTCAGCAAGCATTATATCAAATCTTTTGCCAAAGTCTGCTTGCATTGACCGAAGCGCAGATATCAGGACAACTTTGCTAGCATTAGCATCCAAAGTTAGCGTGTCTTCCATAACGTCACTAGCTTGTTGTTCCAAATCTTGAACAGAACTGGGCCTTTGCTGTTTTGAAGTTTTGGGAGGCATCATGTTTCTTTCTTGTTTAGCACTTGAGAGAAATTCGATTAAATGGGTGGTTAAAGTTAGGATCGGCTCTGCCACACGTCTGCTAGGCAGCGAACCATAGCATACCTGATCTCTCTCTTTTCACATAAATGTCAGAAGCTGGCCAATCCCGGCACAAGCTGAGAACAGGGCCCCCAGGAGGCCATGTTCCAAGCCACCCTGTGCGGCCCCAAAAATCACCAACTACCCACTTCCTGGGGGAGGCAGCAATGACCAGCATGGAGCAGTAGGGAGGGGCAACCCCACGCCATGATCATGGAAAGTCTTCCATCATGACAAGGTTGCAGCTAAAAGTAGCTTTATTTCAGATGTATTTCCAGGTTACTGGTTATGTGAACTACTCATTAAGAGCTCCATGTGTCTGTCACATACAAAAAATTATAATAATAATAAAGTATACTTTATTGATCCCGTAGGAAATTAGTCTCTGCATTTAGCCCATTCACTCAGTGAAGCAGTGGGCAGCTACCAATCCAGCGCCCGGGGAGCAGTATGTGGGGGTCGGTACCGTGCTCAAGGGTACCTCAGGTTAGCCTTTGGTGGGTTTGAACCATCGACCTTCCGATCAAGGGGCGAGCGCTCTACCGACTGAGCCACCCCGCCCCCATTATGCAAATGACATGTGACACAAAGACATTTCAAAATTTAACATCATACGAGATCATTGTTTCATTCGCCTCCATGATGACATCTCTCACCATCTCAACAAAATCCAACATGTTCTGGATGTGGTGTTTAGAGCTGCCTACCAATGGGTTGAGGATGAAGCTAGAAACTTTGAGAACTTTATAGGTGACCGAGTTGATCATACAGACAATTGGTCTTAAAGGTACAACCTGTTTATTAGCAAGAGAAGCATGCAGAGAGTCTATGGTGCTCCTCTTGGGAAAGCAAATGTGTTTGGCACAACAAAGCATTCAGACCGCGATTCTTTGGTTGTGCTCTGAAGGGGTGCTGCACCTGGGGTTTGCTTTGGTCGATAGGAAATTACCTGTAGTTTGCATGGAACATGTTGTTTTGTTCACAAGTACTTACCATTTACTCTATGAGCTTAAGTACCCGGGCCTCCACCAGACATTCCTAGTCTGTTTTCCAGGTATGTCTGGCATTCTTCCCAGCCTACTGACCCAACTGACCAATAGTGATCAGTTGACAGCTCTTTTTCTTCATTTGAATGTCCAAAACAAATGACCTCAGATCAGATAATATTAAAAAAAGTTAATCACTGACATTTGGCATAAGGTACTATAATACCAATTACACCTTTGAGCCACTTTAGATTCAAACATGGTGTTTTTTTATAGCCAACCAATACCTATGACGGAAGTCTAATAAAAAAAACACTACACTGGTTTAGCAGGTTATTCCTCCCAAGCACACCTTTCCAGCTCCATGTTTGCACACATGAGCAAAGAAATATCTTGGGAGAACTATAAATTCCCCAGGCAGAGTCCCTTTCAAGACTGTAACCAAAGAAGGCTGGGAATTCTGAACTATTGTTCTGGGCACACGCACAGAGGTAATTGTGGTGGTGGTGCTTAGCCAGGGACTTGTGAGTGCCATTCTCCAGGAGTATAGTTCCAGAACCCTTGCTATATACATGGAGGTATATTTATTCGGTAGCACTCCACCTCCTGCACTTGCCCAGATTCCTTCCCCACCAGAGAGGTGATGTTCCACATCCCAAAAAACTAATGTATTACTGAGGATCCACATGCCCAGGGCTCCACTTTTGTCTACCGCCCAGCTCACTCTTTTCCCTATATAGGTTGCGCTCATCCAAGTCATTTTGACAGCAGTGGCCATCAGATGCTTACCATTGAGAGCTCCTCCCAGGCTTAGTTTCAGGATTTTCTGCTTACGGGAAAGGTTGATAAGGTTTGAGACTTGCGCTTCATTGTGGTTTTCTCAATTGATCATGTTCTGGATCCTTCCTCTGGGACCAGTTTGCCATGGGAGACTCTACCAGGTCCTATTTCCCCAGATGAAATAGACAGGAACATGAAAACCTCTCCACCAAACCTCTCCACCCCTGTAAGGTGGCAGTTTGACCATATTCAGTTCACCTTGCGGTTGACAAGTGCTCGCCTCATGATTGGAAGGTCGGGGGTTTGAATCCACTGAACCGCTTTTCCCTCTGGTACCCCTGAGCAAGGTAACGTCTCTACACTGCTCCCCAGGCGCCTGGTTTGATGGCAGCCCACTGCTTCACTGAGTGAATGGGTCAAATGCAGAGAAGTAATTTCCCCCTGTGGGACAATTAAGGGATTAATTTCTTTCTTTCTTTCAAATTAGCTACATTTTCTCTATATTTAGCAACATTGTCATACCACTTATGCATGTTTGTCTTTTAAGTTTTTTTTGTGAACACTGACTACAAGAAGACTGCAATCATATCCGACAGAAATTATGTAAATGGTCCTTTTGATTGATGCATTTTTGGTGTTGAATCTCCTAAAACTCTGACATCCAACATACTTTCCAGCTGAGATGGTGCAGGATGCTTGTGTATTATTTTTACACCATGTCAGCTGTCTGCTTAAGGAGTTTATTGTAATCCAATTGTCAGAATTATCATGGAAGGTATTACTAAATAAGGGAACCAGTCTGAATAGTCTGAATAGAAGGACTAATTGTTATTTTTTTAAACAATATCTTTTTATTAAGAGTTCTTCCTTTATACATATAAACAAAAAGAGAAGAGAACCATTACAAATGATCGTTTCATTAGGGACAATTAGCCCATACACTTAGGACTGTAAAATTTAAAATTAAAAAGAAAGTGAAATAAAGAAGAAAAAATATATAAAATTAGCTAAAATATTTCCCCAGATAACATTGTCCCTGCAAAATAATCCCATTCATTCCCACCCAGGTCACTGCGCTAGACCTGTATACTGTATTTCCACAACTAACATGAGGGAGTTGCACACAGACAAAAGTGAATGCACCTGAAAAGTTCTTATAAATTTTGAAATGCATCAAGGAAAGGACCCCACATGCTTGACACGACATGAGGTCGTATAACCACTGTTTGTGAGTGGGAGGGGGAGCGTCCTGCCACCTCAGTCGAATTGCCCTCCTGGCCAACAGGTAACAGCACCTGTCTTTTTGAGGCTGGTAGAAGCATTACCACTGATGCCAAACAGAACAAGAAGGGGGCCAGGGGCCAGCGTTACACTGAGAACCCGTCCACAACTGAACGAGACTGGGACAAGACCAGTACATGTGGATCAGTGAGGCTTCAGCAGTTTTGCATAGGTCACAATATGGAGTGATTTCAGGATAGATACGACATAATCTGGATTTTCAGAAGTGGGCTCTATGTACCACTTTGAACTGGATTATACAGTGGCGGGCACATAATGATATTGTGTTGACATGTTTGAGTATGGAGGCCCATGTTTGGTCAGAAATTGTCATGTCTAAGTCACAGTGTCTTGAGTTTGGATAAAGAGGTGTGTGTCAAGTTTAACATTTTATTGTAAAGTAGGGAGATCAGTCCTCTATTGGTTGGACTGAGTTGTAGGATAGTTTCTAATAGTGTACACTCTGGTGGAGAGCTTGAGCAAATAAAGTACCTGGCTTGCAAGTATTTGAACAAGCGTGATGGTGGTAGACTGTATTTATTAGCAAGTTGTTCAAATGATGCTAGTTTGTTGGCTATGAATAGGTCCTTAAAGCAAGTTATTCCACTTCTGTGCCACGCCGGAAACCCACCATCCTGGATAGATTGTTTAAAGAGATGGTTAGACGCAATGGGGCTGAGAAGGGAGAAGTCACAGAGATTAAAGTATTTCCTAAACTGGCCCCATATTTTCAATGAGTGTTTCACTACAGGGTTGTGGATGGAGTTGAATGAAGAGGATGAAAGTGGAGACCAAAGTGCAGCTGGTAAGGATATACTGTTATTGCTAGGTAGTTCCATAGTCACCCAGTCAACCACTCTGATTGTAGTAAAAATACCAGAACACCGGACGTCGTATGTTAGCAGCCCAATAATAAAAGCAAAAGTTAAGAAGTGCAATCCCACCCTCAATATTATGTTTTTGAAGGTGCGTTTTATTAAGCCTTGGGCATTCACCTTGCCATAAGTAAGATTAGATGACAGATTCCAGCTCATTGAAAAAAGTGTTAGGAATGAAAATGGGTAAGACCTGGAAAAGGTAATAAAATCTGGGTAGAATGGTCATTTTAATTGAGTTGATACGTCCTACCAGAGACATAGAGAGGGGTGCCCAGTGGGTAAGGGACCGCTTCATTTGGTTCAGCAATGCATTCACATTCTCTTTGAAAAGGTTTGTATGTTTATTTGACACCAATTGCCAAATATGTAATTTTTTACTTTCAACTCTAAAGGGCAAGTTGGTGAAGTCTAACATATTTGCTTTACTACTTGACGGGAAAGCTCACTTTCTGTTAAGGTTCAGTTTATACCCTGAAATCTGACCAAATTGACTTAGCAGATTCAATGCAGATGGTAATAAAGTCAAAGGTTAAGAAATAAAAAGCAGGAGATCATCTGCATAGAGCAAGACCTGGTGTTCTATATTATTTCTCCAAATTCTGTGTACCTCCTTGCAACTGCAAAATGCAATGGCAAGGGGTTCTATGGCCAGATCAAAAAGCAGGGGGCTGAGAGGACATCCCTGGTGTGTGCCTCTGTGAAGGCACACACCAGGGAAGGTTAGTTTGTATTGTAAGCAGATGGCTGAGAGCAGAGTAGTTTAATCCATCAAGTACATTTTGCTCCAAAGCCAAATCTGTCAAGGACTGACAAATTCAACTTGATCAAAAGCTTTTTCAGCATCAAGAGAGACTACACATTTATCAGAATTTGTAGAGCTGGAATAAACTATGTTAAATAGCTTCCTTATGTTAAAATATGAATGACAACCTTTAAGGAAGCCTGTCTGGTCTTTTGAAATAATTTTTTTTGGAGAACTATATCTAGTCTATGGGCAAGAATCTTGGCTAATATTTTAGCTATAAGATAAATAAGAGGCACATTCCAACAAATCTTTTACTTTCTTTGTAATAAGTGTGATACAGGCCTCATAAAATGACTGAAGAAGAGATCCTTGTTTAATGCAGTCCGTGAGGGCTGCACTAAGCTGTGTAGACAGTAATGAAGAGAAGTTTTTGAAAAAATCTGACGAAAAACTATCCAGACCTGGACACTTGCCAGATTGCATTGAAGCTATAGCTAAGGAAACCTCTGAGAGATGGGTTCATCCAGCTTTGTTTTAAGTTCTGGTAGAATTTCAGGAATGTTAAGGTTAGCTAAGAAATCATTAATTTTATTGCAGTCAGTTTGGGACTCAGAGGTGTAAAGCTGTGAGTAATGCTGTGAGCTGTGAATACTTCATTGATGTTTTCATGATCTGTGACTATGGTGCCATCTTGTTGTTGAATTATAAGAATAATTTGCCTTGCTCTAGAACCTTTTAGAATGCTTGCCTGTAATTTATTGGGTCTGTCACTATGCATGTAAATATTTTAATTTGTCACATAAGAGCAAAATTTCAGTTTATTATGTTGTGAGTACGTCAAGTCTTGTTTTAAGTTCAACACGCTTTTAAAATATTTCATTACACTGTTTGAGAGCATACTGTTCATCAGTTTCCTTAATTTGTTGCATTAAGTGGAACAAATTCTACTGAAGAAAAGAGTGGACTGTTTTTTAATTTTTACGGAATGATGGATGGATGGAAGCAATAATCTGGCCTCTGATGTAAGCCTTAAAGGCATCCTATACAAGAAGGATGGAAGTCTCTGGGGAGGTGTTGGTGGCAAAGTAAAAGTGTATATCATCCTGGATAAACTTTACAAAACTTTAATCTAACAGAAGGGTAGAATTGAAGTGCCATTGTGCAGCTTTTACAGGAGGATGCGGAAGAGACTGAG
This sequence comes from Pelvicachromis taeniatus, assembly GCA_015108175.1. Taxonomy (NCBI): domain Eukaryota; kingdom Metazoa; phylum Chordata; class Actinopteri; order Cichliformes; family Cichlidae; genus Pelvicachromis; species Pelvicachromis taeniatus. The sequence continues at coordinate 7,741 of VURO01046589.1, read as the reverse complement.
ACAGAGTAAATGGGCCAGGATCCGAACTATGCTATGGTAGGCACAGGAGTGGACCTGCTGCAGAGAATCAAAGTAATCAATTCTTGAATATGTATGGTGCACATGTGAGAAGTAGGAGTAATCTCTTTTGTGAGGAATTAGGGTATGCCAAACATCACACATTTCATATTCCAATAGAAAGGCTTGAATGACTGATGCAGATTTGCTTAAAACATTACTCTTAGCGGATGAGCGATCCAGGACTGGGTCTAACCAGCAATTAAAATCACCCCCCAGGAAAAGAGAGTACATATTTAGGTCGGGTAAAGAGGAGAGTAGTTGTTTAAAGAAATTCTTGTCATCTGTGTTAGGAGCATACACATTTACTAGGGCGACAAAACTGTTATACAGTTTCCCATTGACTATGACATATCTGCCAAATTTGTCTGCTACGACATTGTGGGCCTCAAAGGGAATATTCTGCCTGACCAATTAGGGCTGTTCAATATAACAATATATATCAGATGTCTATCATTTCATATTATGCTATCGTTTGTCGCAAAATAAACTGTTTTGGGCAATATTTTCCATTGTTTTGATGGTCACTGTAGTAGCTATATTAATTTCTTAAAGTTCTCTCTTTCTCTTATATTTAAAATAACCACACTACGAACGGCCAAGCAATTGTTTTTACGTGTTGTCGTTAGCAACAATGATGGTAAACCCAGCGTGTGACTCCGCCGACCACTTGTTTATTTTCCACATTTCACAATAAAGCTGAAGATCCTGTTGGGATATTTCAAAATAAACTGAAATGATGACAAAATACATTATTCTCAAACATAAAATTTTAGAATATACATCAAATATATGACCTCAAATAAAAACATGAAGTAACTATAAATGGCGCTTACAGTCACCACATGGATGCAGGCAGAGAAAATACCAGCATGGCCAATGAAGATGAGGCAGAACCAGGTATATCCAAACAGAAGGACCAATCAAAACAAATCGAGGACCTTATTCCTAAATGAGGGGCTACCTCTGTAACATGGACATGGTTTTGTTATGAAAAGTCTGACACAGAGGATATCGGTCCCAACCTCAGACTCAAAGATGGCAAACGTCTTCAACCACCTATTCAAGAATCACATGAAAGAGTATGTAGAGAGTTTATGGATAAGAATAAACAAAGAGCCGTCAGGTGCAAAAAATAAACCTTAGACTCAAACATTAGAACAGGTTTTTCCCAGCAGCACGCCTTGTAATAAATACTCATTTTGTAATGTTTTTGTAATATATATCGTTGTCGGGATGATAAATGTCTTATATCGGTATATGAGATTGCACAGCCCTATGATCAATATAGAGACCCCACAAGCCCTAGCCTGGAAAAGTGAGTGAAAACACTGGTCCCTCCAACATGAGAAGAGACGGTCATTAAACAGAGGCCCTGATGTGGGTCTCCTGCAGGAAAGCCACATCAGTGTTATGGTATTTAACATGTGAGAAAACCTTCCTTCGCTTGACTAGATGATTTGAACCTTTATCATTCCAGCTTAGAAAGTTTAACTGCAGAGTCATCTGATTTATAGAGCAAAGACAATGTGCACACTGGACTTAAATGATAAGAACATAATAACTATACCGTGGGTGGAAATTACCGTATATCTTCTAATAGTGGCCTGTCTCTTATTGACGCCCATTTCTAATAAACACCGGTTTGAAAACATCTCACGACAAATAGACGCCGGTCTCCAATAGTAGCCGGGCAACCTTCGACCCGGAAGTCCCTCCGTGCTGTTGTCGGTCCTCCCGCGTCTCATCACTCGGCCAGCTGTTTCCAATCAGCCGTCATCTACGACCAGCGGCATTTAAGATGGATGCGCGGCGACTGTCGAAGTGGGATTATTACACTGAACTGGAACTGTCGGCTATTGAACCTGCTAACTGGGATTTTCTGGTCTTTTACTTCCACTCGAGGAGAGTCGGGTGGAAAGAAGTTTCAGGGAGCACCACTCGTGCACTGGGCTACAACAGACATGGAGACACTCGGGAGCAAAGGAGGAGCACAATTGGGAACTACATTATTTGTGAAATGTTGGAATACATTTTAGAGCACTGTAAATAAACGCACTGTCTTTTCACCTCAGTCTGAAAACCGCGCCTGGGTCCTCTTTCCCTCTCACTTCCGTGACAGTTCCGTCTGAGAAGGGAATAAGAGCAGGTCTCCAACAACCACTGGTCTCTTTTAAACGCCGGGCCGGCTGAATAATTTTTTGAATAAATGTCAGGGCTACTATTGGAAGATATACGGTAGTCCAGAAAAGGTAAAAATCAAAATAACCGAGTGAGTGTATGAGGTTCACAGCAGTGACCTTTACCCTCCCCAAACCCTCTCCCCAACAGAAAACGGTTGCCAGAAAAAAAGAACAAGAACAAGTAGCGAGCTTTTCAAACTTTACATATTTAAAGTGTTACTCTACCTGTCTCTGATAGCAACAACCTAGGTGTTGAAGCAATCTAACCACTGCTCCGGTGGCCATAGGATTGTAAGCCGAAACCCCTTATCTTACTGTTAACTTTTGAAACTGTATATCAGCCACCAAGTCCAAATTAATGACTGAAAGCATAGTTCAAGTATATAAAAAAAGGTACATATAAGTCAATAAATACTACTGGGATAACTGAATTATTAAATGAGAACAGATGGAAAGGCATCTGATAGATAGCAAAGCTCTCCATCTCCATGCAACAGGCAATATGTTATTAACCAAAGGATAGAGGTTAATGAGGTTACCTCCTTATTCATCCAAAAAGTTTTTGCCCTATAAGACGCTCCGGAATATAAGACGCACCAAATTTTAAAGGAGGAAAATCTAGAAAGAAAAAGATTCGGAACCAAATACTGCAAAACACTTTCTCACACACACCATACATGCTGCCTCCGCCCGTTTTATCGAGCATGCATCGGTGGTGACTTGTGTGGACTTGGTGGAGCCAAATAACCCGTCATGCATTTTGCGAGACCAGCCTGGACAGACACATTGGCCCGAGGGACAGACGTGCGGACATTTCAGGGCAGCATAGATTGATACAGTGTCCGGGAGATATGCACAGAAGCTGCGAAATTGTGCCCACCAGCAAGAACAGCATACAGCACAAAGAGAGGACTGCGAGCAAGCACCACACAAAGTTAGGAGAAGTTTTAATGCAGGCAAAATGTGTATTTGTCGTATAAGATGCACCAACTTTTCCACCCCAGTTTTGGGGAAGAAAAAGTGCGTCTTATACGGCGATAAATACGGTATATATATATATATATATATACACACACATATATAAACATATGTGTGTGTGTGTGTGTGTGTGTGTGTAATATATGGAATTAAAGGAAATGCAATAATCAGTCTTTCAGTACTATAACACTCTATTCAGACTATATAGCTGCACTTGGAGGGGGAAAACAGCATCTTGTCACTCTTTTGTTAGTAATAATTTTTCATGGGCCTTCCAGAGACTTTGGGAGCCTCTTAATGTATTGTTGAGCCTTGTCCACGGAGCTGAAAAACCTTCTGGCAACGCTGGGCTGCGTTATGCAAAGCCAGGCTGGGAAGAGGAGAGCCGGCCTCAAGCCTTGCCCATAGAACTCCAACATTATGTCCTGCGCCCGCTGATTTAGGAACTCAGGATTGTAGTCCTCCATGATTCAGATGGATGCACCTCAGTAGTCGAATTTCCCTCTCCTCCTAGCCTCTCAGATGATGAGGTCCTTTGTCTGGAATCGGTGCAGGTGGCTGATCACCAGGCAAGGTGGGCGCCCCATGGGCGGCTTGGCTGAGAGGGAGCATTGCATTCTATCGATCTCGGGTAAAGATGGAAGTATTTCTTTGCCAAATAACTCACAGAGAATGTTAGAAAAGACGTGAGTGACTCATATGTCTTCAGGTAATCCGAGTACACAGATGTTCTGACACCTACTATGGCTTTCCAGGTCTGTAATTTTGTTCTATAACTTATTATTGTCTTTGGGAAGGGCAGCACACGTGCCTTCAAGGGTCAGCAACTTGTTGGATCAGGTCTTCAATTGCAAGCTGCAAGGACGAAAGTCTCTTGGCCTGTTTCTCTAGGGCTTGTCGTATTTGGTCCAATTTTGAGTTGAGGGCGTTAAATGAGGATTCAAATTCAGACACTAACTCATCTCGGTGCTGCATGAGCAGCGTTAAGGAGGACGTTAAGCTAGCGTCCTCCTTTTTGTTTGCTTTTTATGCTCTTAGAAGCCATTAGAATGCATCAAAAGTGTTCAAAACACCAGGAAACTAGTTGTGGATAGTTGTGAGGGTAAGCGACTTAAAAGTGGCAATTGGAGGGGTGAAACTGGTCAAAGCAGTGTTAAATTCACCAGAGCAGTTCATTCCTATGTCTACTCGGGTCACATGCTAACCGGAATGCTAATTGTTATTTTTTTAAATAGCATTTATGTTTCATTCCTATCCTCTGCAAACCCAGTGGAGGAGTAAAATAAAGTTCTTACAACTTACAAAAGTGATGGGAGTGGAAACTGGTGACATGATCACAACCTCAAACCTACTGATTTGCATTACTGGATATTTCCAGTAAATCAATTAGTTCTTATATAGCTTTTTTTCTACTCTACTGGAGCATTCCAAGCATAAAACATGCTTCTTTCTTTCATACCCATTAATATAAGCACTTTTTTATATGCTTTTTCTAAATGCTATCTAACATTTTTCTATATAACATTTACACACATTCACACTCCCGCTCTACCTCCTGAGCTTTAGCCACCCCAATTTATCACACAATCTTTCTGTTCCATGAATTTACATGTAATTAATTTTGCTCCATTATTTTCATGTCCGTAAATATGATTTTCATCTCTGGTCATAGTCATGTCCGGTGAATATTTTCCAATTTTAAAAGGCAACATTTCAAAGTTGGGATGGTTGGAATAGGAGAAAATAATTTTACCACTCACATCACAGACCCAAATGTGAGTTATACATGCCACAGATTTTCACACAGCATTTATATATATATTTTTTTAAACATTTTTTTATTCAAACTAAATTACTTGATTAGATTTAGGCATTTAAGGAACTTGATTAAACAACTTGGTTTCCATGAGCAAAACCAAATAGCTTTTTGTGATTTTTTTCCCACATTTTGCTACAAGACTGTGCTACAAAATAAGTTGAAATTTACCAAAATATAAGCTGATATAAAGGAAAAGTGGTACCTGGGTATATGCAATGTTGGTGCCATCTGTAGCCTGCACTGTCATGTTGTAGAAGGAGCACTGTTCAGCATCAAGAGGTTTGGCAATGATGATGGTGCCCACAGTCTTCGCTACATCAAACACAATGTCACTGTTCCCACCTGCACCACAGCAGAAATGTCAAGCAATAGAAAGGATGGCCAAAAAATGCAGATACCTACTGAATGCACACAAATTACGATGAATATGTGAGAAAAACCACACAATTTTATTTTGTGGCTCAATGGGTTCCAGTCATGTAAAACAGTAATGTTTTACATGAATAGTTTTGGGTTTTTTTGTACAATCTTAATCAGTAAATTAACCAGTGCAGTGTTGGGATAAGGTAAGAGAACATGACTGGAGACCATTGCCTAAGAGTTTGTGATAGTGCAGAAGAGGAAAGGATGGCTGCTGAGAGGTTTAAGCTTTTCCATCACACATAAACACACATCACAAACTCCTATACACCACAGATTACATATAATAATATATAATATACATCATGTGCTATAAAATGAAGCACAGATCACAGCAACAGACTGAAGCATCAAGCAAAAACATGTCCCATGCAGGTAGTACCTTTCTTTCGCTTGGAGTGTGCTGCAGTTTGAGTGTGTTATTGCAAAATCTTTTTATGTTTTGGTGATTTTTCCTAGTTTTTGTTTGCTTTGTGAAGTTGGTGTTTGCACAGTGGACTAGGGTGTTGGGAGATGGGGGCAGCTAACTTGACAGCATGCCATGAAGCTGATTCTGGCTGTCAGCTGCTCAGTGGGGGATTGTAGCCCGCCTGTCGGTGAGTTGGTCGGGTATGGAGGAATGGAATCAATCTCCTGAATGACTAATGCAGTGGCGATGTTTCTGGACAGCATAAAGTATATCAAGTTGTTGACAGTGGTGGAGTGATTAAAAACACCCTCACTCCTGTTCTCTCTGTGTTTAGTCCTAGTTAGTCACCATCCTGTTCCACCATTCATCAGGAATGAAGCGTTAGAGGAGGAGTTATCTAGTCTCCTATTAAACCATTTAACTAAATTACCGCAAAGAGATCAATAACTTTGATTACACTATTAATGTTACATCAAAAGGACCATTTCACTCAGTCTGGGGAGAGTGAGGGAGATCTGCCTGGTGGGGCTGTGGCACTGCTGTGACACACTCTTGCCTCTGTGGTAAAAAAGACAGAGTGGCTAAATTCTAAGAAAGCTTTGTTAGCCCTCAGGCCATCCCTTCATTCTGCAAACAGTCAGATTAAAATATAAGAAATGACACAAATAATAATCAAAATCAAAGTGCAATAAAAAGAAAATTATAAAGGGGATGGACTGACCATGAACATGTAGAGAGAAGTGAACAGTATTGATTAGTATTATATTAAATGGTTATGATTTGTTGACAGATGTGTTTATTTAATTCTCATTTTTAAAAATTATGATGTGTATTGAATAACCCTCAGCTTTTTTGTTGTTGTATCTTTTACCCTGAAAAGGGGTTTAATGAGAATGAAAAACAGAGTAAAAAAAAAGTTAAGAACAATAGCAAGCCGTAGGTGAACAGGTGAATGTAGGTATGAAGAGGCTAAGCAAAAGACCAGTTGGAAAAAAAAAAGGAATGGAGAGTTGCAGGTATGACAAAGAAACAGATGGGACAAGCTGCTACCTTAGTAGCTGAATCTGTGTTGGGGGGGGAGTATAATTCTAGTATTCTACTCTGTATAGATACATAGATACACTGAACAAAAATATAAATGCAACACTTTTGTTTTCGTTCCCATTTTTCATGAGCTGAACTCAAACATCTGAAAATTTTTCCACATACACAAAAGACCCATTACTCTAAAATATTGTTCACAAATCTGCCCACATGTGTGTTAGTGAGCATCTCTCCTTTGCCGAGATAATCCATCCCACCTCACAGGTGTGGCATGTCAAGGTGCTGATCAGACAGCATGAATATTGCACAGGTGTGCCTGCCCACAATAAAAGGCCGCCCTGATATGTGCAGTTTGATCAAACAGCACAATGCCACAGATGTCACAACCTTTGAGGGAGTGTGCAATTGGCATCCTGACTGCAGGAATGTCTACCAGAGCTGTTGCCGTGAAGTGAATGTTTATCCCTCTACCAAAAGCCGTCTCCAAAGGCGTTTCAGAGAATTTGGCAATACACCCAACCGACCTCACAACCGCAGATGTTGCGTAACCACAACAACCCAGGAGTGTCACATCCAGCATGTTCACCTCCAGGATTGCCTGAGACCAGCCACCCAGACAGCTACAGCAACAATTGGTTTGAATAACCAAAGGATTTCAGCACAAACTGTCAGAAACCGTCTCAGGTTACCCCCGGTACCCCCCTGCCACTGCGGAGCTCTGCTTGTATCCACCTCAGGGAGGGGGACAACACCTGGGTCTAGGTGCGGTTTTCTTCGTAAAGGGGGGAGGGTACCTGGACCTGGGTGGTAGAGTATGTTTGGGGAGTATGA
>VURO01046587.1:0-12708 GCA_015108175.1 Pelvicachromis taeniatus | reverse complement strand
TGTCAAACTCCTATCCTATCTGCGTGTACTAAGTTTATATTACCATACTTTCCGGACTATAAGCCGCTACTTTTTGCACAAGCTTTGAACCCTGCGGCTTATTGTCCGGTGCGTCTTTTTCATGATTTTTGTGACATCGTAAAATGATTTGTTTTGGTTTGTTCCGCCATTTTGCCTGGCGGAAAGGCATGTGATCAGACACGGAAAAGAGTGATATGTTGGTCACATGTCCGTCTGTCAACCAAAGTAGTGCCGTACGAATTAGCACGAGAAAGAGACTAGATTAGCAAGCTGGCTCTCGCTGGCCCTGTACCCATATCTGCAGCAGGTCTCCAAGGTGAACAGCCTCTGGCATGTTAGAACAAGGCAGCTAAGGGAAGTCGGCAAGTCAGATCCATAACTTCAGGATAAGGATTGGCTCTAAGGGCTGGGTCGGTTGGGCGGCGGGGCGCAGCCTGCCTCACGGGGCTCGCACCGAGGCTGGTGGAGCAGTTGCTCCGTCGTCCTCCCCTCTCCGCCACTAGTAGCGCGGGGCTCGGATGTCTGCGGCTCGGATGTCTGCGGCTACAGATGATCTGTTAGCTGTTTGACAACTACTCTTTCAAGAATGTTTGATATGAAAGGAAGGTTGGAGATTGGCCTATAATTAGCTAAGACCGCTGGGTCTACAGATGGCTTTTTAAGTAACAGTTTAACTACTGCCTTAAACTTAGTTACAGCACTTTCAGAAAGACATCTATTGTGATGAAATCTACTCCCCACTGCTGTGTAATCAATTATTGTAAATTTATATGTAATTAAGAAGATAAGATAACCTTTATTAGTCCCACACGTGGGACTTTTTTTGGTCATGGCAGAAAGTACAAGTTTAAGTGCAGTAAAAGTTAAGAAAAACATAATAGAATAGGATAAGATAAAATAGAATAATATACTATACAACAAGAATAAAATACTATATACAATAGAATAAAGTACTATACAAAATACTGTAGAATAAAAATGCTCTGTTATAGTAGGAAAAATTTGCAGTTGGTAATATTGCACATCAGGGAGACCGTTACAATTGTGTATGAGATGTGTGTGTGTTTCTGTCTGCACGTGTGTGGTTCTCTGCAGAGACCATGTTGTAGAGTCTGACAGCAGGTGGAAGGAAAGACCTGTGAAATCTCTCCATCCCACATCGTGGGTGCTGCAGCCTGCCACTGAAGGAGCTGCTCAGTGCTGTCAGAGTCTCCTGCATGGGGGGGGGGAATTTTCAGACAGGAGAGGGTTTTCAAGAAACGTTGTTGAATGTTCAGTTTCTATGGCATATGTTAAAACAAGAACTAGAGTGTGATTAAAGTGGTGGGTGGTTTTTTTTTTACATTTTGATAGAAGCCAATTGAGTCTAATAACCGAGTAAATGCTGTGTCGAGACTGTCATTTTTAGCATCTACATGGATGTTAAAATCACCCACAATCATTTTATCTGAGCTCAAAAGTAAATCATAAAAAGTCTGAGAAATCCGACAAAGTCAATAATAGATGATTTCAAATAAGACTGATTTTTGAGTTTTCCTGCTAGCGTGGCTAAGCATCAGACTTTCAAATGAATTAAAAGTCTGTCTTGATCTTTGGTTGATTAATAGGCTGGTGTGAAAATTGCTGCCACACCATCCCCGTGGCCTGTGCTTCGAGGTTTCTGATAGCTAGCGTGACTCGGGGGTGTTGATTCATATGAGAGATGCTCCGTCCAAAGTGGGATGAATGCCTTTTCTCATAATAAGACCAGGTTGCCTCCCGAAAGTTTCCCAATTATCTATAAAGCCCGCATCATTTTGGTCACCACTCAGACAGCCAGCAGTTTAAGGGGAACATGCGGCTAAACATGTCACTCCTGGTCAATTGGGGAGGGGACCAGAAAAAACTACAGAGTCCCACATTGTTTTGGCAAAGTTAAACACCGATTCAATATTGATATTAGTGACCTCCGATTGATGTAACCGGGTGTCATTACTGCCGACGTGAATTACAATTTTACTGAATTTACGTTTAGCCTTAGCCAGCAGTTTTAAATTTCCCTCAATGTCGCCTGCTCTGGCCCCTGGAAGACAGTTGACTATGGTTGCTGGTGTCTGTAGATTCACATGTCTCACAACAGAATCGCCAGTTACCAGAGTTGTAATTAAATTGCTACGCAGATAAGCTACTCAAAAACACCACTGTGTGTTAGAACAGGAACATGAAGTGATACTATATTGCAGAGAGAGAGAAACCAAGTGACAGCGCCACCCAAAGGTGAAGTGAAACTCACTGTGCGACCTCAGTTACCAGTATTGACATCATCCTTGGAAATGATCTAGCTGGCTGTAAAGTTTATCCATCACCCGAGGTCGTCGAAACACCAATAATAGACACTGTTTTTGATCTTGCCACACCAAACTCCATTCCTCTGTTTCTCGTGTGTGCTGTGACACATTGCACGGGCACGCAAGCATGGACACTTGGTGGATCTTTGCGACTCTTTCCTGCGTGATTCAGATCCAACAAGCTTGCCACCCGACTGTGAAAATATTTCTGTTTCAGTAGAACTTCACCTGATGAGAAAGCCATGGCGCTCTCTAGATAGGAGCTTATAGAAGCCCAAAAATGACAAAAGCTTGTTATCCTGCTGGTCTTATTAAGTGTAAAAAAATCTGCATCTTACCTTGTTGAGAATGGTGTGCTGATATTACTGGACTCCCAGTTCTGGGTGCACACATTAGGGAGTGCAGCAAATTGTCGATCCGCAGCCGTTCCATTCCCAGGTCCTAAGCATAGCACATGACCACATCATGTCTGGTCACTTCAGAATCACAAAAACTTACAACCATGTCCTCCATTACTTCTTCTGGCCAGGTCTCAAGTCCAATGTGGTAAAATTCTGTCGCTCATGCCATGCATGCCAACTCGCAGGTAAACCATATCAAGCGATTCCTGCTGCTCCGTTCCAACCCATCCCGGTCACTGGGGAACAATTTGAGCATGTTATTATTGATTGTGTTATTATTGATTCCAAAAACAACATCTGGAAACCAGTACCTCCTCACTCGCGATCCTGAAGCCTTTCCTTTGCAGTTATAAACCCGTGGGATTGTGAAAGCACTTGTTAAGTTCTTTTCTATGTTTGGACTCCTTAAACACATCCAAACTGCACAATGCCAGCAAATTTACCTGGTCAAAATGGTCAAAATGAATACAAATTTTGATAAAAAGTCAGTTGCATGGACCTTCCTGTCAGGTGACTGTGTGTTGATTTTCTTGCCCGTTGTTGGTTCTCCTCTGCAGGAAAAGTTTTGCGGTCCGTATGTTGTGGTGCGCAAACTGAGTGAAACAGATTACGTTGTTCTAACCCTTGACCGTCAGAAGAAAAGTTGCATCTGTCACATCAATATGCTGAAAGTGTATGTTTGTTGTGGACGCTCTTGCTGTTTCACCTGTTTCGCTCTGTTTTCTGTGCGCATCTGAGAAATTCCAAAATCTTGGCCAACTTGGATACCTATTTAGCACATCTGTCTGACCCTGCCAAATCTGATGTCCATGAGCTCATTAGAAATTACCCAACTCTTTTCGGCGATATACCCACTCAAACAAACGTGCTGAGTCGTGATATTGATGTGGGCTATCACAAACCAATAAAGAAGCATGTATACCGAGTAAATCCCACTAAGCGGGCAATAATGCAGCAAGAAGCCAAGTATCTTCTTGACCATGGCTTTGCTCTTCCCAGTAATAGTTCCTGGAGCTCACCATCACTGGTTCTTCCAAAACCTGATCAAACTCCATGCTTTTGTAGCGACATTTATCAAAAAGTAAATGCCGCTACAAAACCGGATTTTTTTCCACTCCCACGCATGGATGATTGTGTCGGCTGGGTGAGTGGATGTATCTGTGGTTGGCTGATTCAAACAGGCTCCTGAAGTTGGGATTGGATGATTGACTGGACAGCAGACTCTTAACCTCCAGCTAACAGTCACCTCGCCTCTACCACCAACAAGCGCCAGCTAGTTGTTGTAAACTGAGAGCCATTTGTAATTCAGATATGTTGTTGGAGCTAATAGTTTTTGTAAAAAGTTGTTGTAAGCATTTCTTCCCTCCATCCATTCTCAGCCGCTTATCCTTTTTTTTTTTTTTTTTTTTCTTGTCCCGTTTTGGCTCATTCACGATCAGAATTATTATCTGAAGGCCATGAAAGATGCCCAACGGATTTATTTTACCAAATGGACCTTTGGCCTTTGTTTATTCACTTTATTTTTTAGTTGACATTTAGTTGATATTAAGGGAAGGGACCGCGGGGTACACCCTGGACAGGTTACCAATCTGTCGCAGGGCTAACACACATAGACAGACAACCAGTCGCACTCACAGTCACTCTCGCATTCACATCTATGGGCAATTTAGAGTTTTTCAATTAACCTATCCTCACAAATTGTATGTTTTTGGACTGTGGGAGGAAGCCAGAGTACCCGGGGAGAACCCACACAAACACGGGAAGAACATGCAAACTCCACACAGAAAGACCCCGGCCTGATGGTGGAATTGAACTCAGGACCTTCTTGCTGTGGTTGGCACTGTTGCAACAGTGCCAACCACCATGCCACCGTGCTTATATGTAAACATTTATTGTAATTTCTTATTTCACTGTATATATTGAGCACTGCTGCAGGTTAGAAGGAGTAACGTAACAGGGCCCAGGTTTCTATCTCTCAGTTTAGCTGCACTCACGCAAGTACCCCGCTGACATGCCTTTTGTAGAGGAAGCATTGTTTGGGCACGTTTGGGATAACTCGCCAATCACTGGGGTCACTAAGGTAGTTAAACAACTACTTGGTGGCCGGGTCCTGGGGTTCATGAGGTTCATCCTGAATTCCTAAAGGCTCTGGATGTTTTCGGGCTTCTTGGTTGACACATTTGCAACATCATGTGGAGCAGATCCTCTGAGAGGGTTAATGGTTCCCATCTTTAAGAAGGGGGACTGGAGGGTGTGCTCTACTACAGGGGGCATTCATTTCATTTCATGTATTCATTTATATAGCACATTTAATTACAACAGCAACATTGACCAAAGTGCTGTACAAAAATACAAAATAAAAGGTAAAATTATTTATAATAATAATACCAACCATCAAAAACCAAATAACTCTCTGTATTAAAAGCCAGTGAATACAAGATAAGATTTTAAAAGATTGACAGTGGGAGCCTGTCTAATGTGTAGGGGTAGATTATTCCACAGTTTAGGTGCTACGGCCCCAAATGCTTGATTTCCTCTGTGAACCAACCTTGTTATGGCTAAAAGCAAAAGATCCTTCGATCTAAGAGATCTAGATGGTGCATAAGGCTGCAAGCGGTCAGACAAATACCAGGGAGCCTGTCCATTCAGGGCTTTGTAAGTCAACAATAAAATTTCAAAATCAGTTCTGAAGTGACTAGGAAGCCAGTGAAGAGAGGCAAGCACCGGGGAAATAGTTCACGTCTTTTAGGTCATGTCAGAAGGCGAGCTGCAGCATTTTGGACCAACTGAAGTCTAGCAAGGCAGATCTGGTTAACTCCAACATATAAGGAGTTACAATAGTCCAGCTGGGATGTAATAAAAGCATGGATCGCCCAGTCAAAGTTTTAAAAAGATAAAAATGATTTTACCTTTGATAAAAGCCTCAGTTTGAAAAATGACAGCTGTACAACTGAGCTGATCTGTTCTTCAAAGGTAAAATTTCTGTCAAATATAACCCCCAATTTGATTTAATAAAAGGCTCAAGACTGTGCAGGTTAAAATGAGAGGCGTGGGATTGCCACTTGGTCCAAAAATTATCGAGTTTGTTGTCATTAAGGTTGAGGAAGTTAGAGGCCAGCCAGGCTTTAACTTCACCGAGACACTGAAGTAATGGTTCCAAAGGGGCAGAACAGCTTCTCTTCAGTTGAAGGTAAATCTGAGTGTCATCAGCGTATGAATGGAAACAAATGTTTCTATAAATTGGACAGCTTATAAATAGAGAATAAAATTGGCTCCAGTATAGATCCCTGGGGAACACCACAAGTAAGGGGAGCTGAGGAAGAGATAAAATCTCCAGAGCTCACAGAGAAGGTCCTGTCAGACAGGTATGGCCTGAACCACTCTAAAGTAATGCCCTTGATGCCGCAGTGCTCCAATCGAGAGATCATGATGCTGTGGTCAACAGTATCAAAGGCAGCTGTCAGATCCAAGAGCAAAAGCACAGCTCCAGAGTCAGTAGCTAATAGAAGATCGTTAAGAACTTTTAAAAGTGCGGTTTCAGTGATATGAAGAGCTTTAAAACCAGACTGAAACCTCTCAAGAACATTGTGTCCATTTACAAAAGATTGAAGCTGAACAAATACAATCTTTTCCAAAATTTTCGATAGAAAGGGAAGCTTTGAAATAGGCCTTAAATTTGAGAGGACAGAGATAAGGATTTTTAAGAGTAGGCTGTACAACAGCATGTTTAAAACAGGGTGGCACAACACCTGAACTATGACTGCTGTTAAAAATCCTTAAGATGTCGGAACCGACAACCTTAAAACTCTTTGTTAAAAAATGTGTTGGAGCAACATCATTTGGACAAGATGATGTCTTCGTGCCATTACACAGTTCCTCCAACTGATCAAAACACACAGGCTCAAACTGATCAAAAACAGCAGAGCAGGTGAATATTTCAGAAAGGTCATGTGAATTCAGGGCGATCACAGATCAAAGCTGTTTTATCTTATTGATAAAAAACTGCAAGAAACTTTCACAAGTTTCTGAGGAAGTATTAATACTAGAAGCTGGGGAAACATTCAGAGCAGATTCAATAATTCAAAAAAGAACCTAATTGTTGGAACTGTTCACAATAACATTAGAAAAAAACATTGACTTTTCTGCTTTTACAATGTCCTGATACCTGTACAGACGGTCTCTCAGCATAAGAAAAGACGCCCGCAGCCCATCTTTTTTCCACTTGCAGACCCCGGCGGTCAGCGATCGAGCTGGTGGGTAACAGATGTCTCCTAAAATGTCGGCGCACTGAGCTGAATAAACGTCAAACAGAAAACTGATTAAACAGAAGTGCTAGATAGTGGAGAATTTACTCCATTGTCCTGTTATATTTTAGAGAGCAAGGAGCAGACGGCTGAATTCAACTCCACCGAGACAGCTGGTGACGCAAATCTGAAGGCTAGAGCGTCCCATTTCTCAAGCCTCGCACTACTGGCCGACACAGTCTACATGGCCGAGGTTTTCGGACAGACCCGAGGAGACACTCGGGAGCAAAGGAGGAGCACAATTGGGAACTGCATAATTTGTGAACTGTTGGAGCGCTGTAAATAAACGCACTTTTCACCTCAGTCTAAAAACCACGCCTGGGTCCTCTTTCCCTCTCACTTCCATGACAATTCCATCTGAGAAGGGAATAAGAGCCGGACTCCAACAACCGCCGGTCTCTTTTAAATGCCGGGCCGGCCGAATAATTTTTTGAATAAATGCTGGGGCTACTATTGGAAGATATACGGTATATACTATTCATTTTATTTACCGTATATCTGCTAGTAGTGGTCTCTTATTGACGCCCGTTTCTAATAAACGCCGGGTTTGAAAGTATGTCAGACAAATAGACGCCGGCCTCCAATAGTAGCCGGTCTTCTTTAAGCGTCGGTCTGTAGTAAACGCGATCTCCAATGACCCACCGCCTTTTCTGTACGCTACTACTCTTGTTAGCAGACATAGCATTTGGAGATTATATCTGAATTTCAGGAGCGGGACCACGCCTCCAACACACTCCTTCCGGTCCTCATCTATATAGGTTCCCCCAGTTCTACAAGCTGTTCATTCTCGTTTACGTGCAAACGAGGTTCGTTCTCTGCAAACACCGCTAACACAGTGTATCTTCAGGAGTAACATGATTTTACTCACCATTCCATTCGCTTACAGTCAAGCTCTCGTCCGTCAGTGCATCAGAAGAAGAACTAAGAACTACTTGGCTGGTCCAGAACTGTTTTTATCATTTAAGGAATATCTCAAAACTCAGACTGGTGGTGTCAAAGGTTGAACTTGAAATGATTATTCATGGTTTTATTTCTTCCCGGTTGGATTATTGTAATGGTCTTTTTACCTGTTTTAACAAATCAGCTTTAAATCGTCTTCAGACTGTGCAGAATGCTGCAGCACGACTCTTAACACGCACCAATAGAAGATCTCATATCACTCCAGTTTTGGCCTCCCTTCACTGGTTGCCTATAAGTTTTAGGTTTCATTTTAAAATTTTAGTTTTAACTTTTATGGCCCTACATGGTCATCGCTCCCCAGTACATATCTGACCTGCTGATGATTCATCTGCCTGAGCTCTAAGGTCATCAGGTCAGAAACTACTGGTGGTCCTACGCACTCGATTTAAAACTCGTGGTGATCGGGCTTTTCAGGCAGTGGCACCAAGGTTGTGGAATTCTCTTCCACTTTTTCTACGCTGTACAGACTCGATTGATTCTTTTAAAAAGCAGCTGAAGACATTTTTACATAGGAAAGCTTTTAATTGTTGTATTTTGCTGCTTTACATTGTTACTTGTATTTCAATTTTTATTGTCTTTATTGTGAAGCACTTTGTGATTTTTATCAGTGAAAAGCGCTATATAAATAAATTTTACTTACTTACTTACTCAGCTCTGCAGTCATCGCTTTTCCTCCGGCAATCATAGAAACCTAGAAATCGAACGCCGATCAGCCTGGACCGTAGCCCAGTTCCTGCGCCTCTCCAAAGTGTTCTCCCGTGCGGAAGCAAATTGCAGCTCCAACAGGAAAAGCTACAGCGTACTTCGTAGCTCCACCCACCCGCCAGCACCAGGTAGAAGGGACAAGCTCAGCTCGAGCTCCTCCTAACACCATTCAATGCAAAGCTGGAAATCTGTCGCTAGCGCCATGCCCTACTGCTTCTCTGTCGTGGTTCATCTCTGCCAGCCATGGGATGCCAGTTTGATGTTTCCATCCCTCCTTTCACTAAGTGCTCAAGCAACTCGGCACCAGGATGCCAGGTTCTGCCCTATCCATTATTTGCAAATGCAGCAGTAGCAAGCTTCCTACCACTGAACTGCCAGTTTTCTGCATGGAAAAAAAAAATGGCACCGGGTTGCCAGGTTTCCTCTATCCCTCATCTGCAAATCCAGCAGCAAGCTTCTCCACCATTGCGTTGCCAGTTTCTTGGCATAGATTTGGAGGGGATGATGGCACAGAGTTGCCAGTTCCCCTTCTCTCGATAACAAAGGCAGCATGCTTTGGCACCGGATTGCCAGGTTTTCCTTCATCCCCCGTTCGCAAACACAGCACTATGCTTCCTACCACCGAAATGCCAGTTTCTCTACATGGGGAATAATAAAAAAAAGGCACCGACATGTCAGTTTATTTCTTATTTGCAAACGAAGCAGCAAGCTTCTATCAATGACTACATCTACATTTACCATCACAAAAGCAGCAGCCAATCATTCGAGCACTGATATGCTAGGCCCCTTCTGTTTCAGTATTTCGCAAACGCAGCAGCAAGCGTCTTACCAACAAGCCGCCAGTCTCTCATCACAAAAGCAGCAGCGAATTCTTCTAGCACTGGGATGCCAGGTTCCGTATTTTTGTCAGGTTCTCTCCTTGCCCTTCTCGTGCAACATGCAGCAGCATGCTATGGTTCCTATATTTGCAGTTTTTCTTTATCCCTCATTTGCAAACTCAGCATCGAGTTGCCAGTTTCTCCACATTTATCTTGGAAAACGGCAACGAATCCTAGCCCTGGATACCAGGTTCTCTTCTCTCATTTGCAAATCCAGCAGCAAGCTTTTCTACCAACGCATTGCCAGTTTCCCTTTTGTCCATCCCTCCCTCGCAAAAATGAAGCAGCATGCTTTAACGGCGCTAAGAGGCTAGGTTCTCTTCCTCTATCCCTCCTATGCAAATGCAGTAGCAAGCTTCGGCTCAGAGATGTTGGTTCCTTCTTCATCCCTCTTTCATAAATGCAGTAACAAGCTTTGGCACCGAGGTACCCGGTTCTCTTCCTCAATCCCTCCTATGCAAACACAGTAGCAAGCTTGGCACCAAGATGCCAGCTTCTCTTCCTCGATCACTCCTTCGCAAACGCAGTAGCAAGCTTAGGCTCAGAGAGCTTAGGCTCTTCTTCGTCCCTCCTTTGTAAATGCAGCAGCAAGCTTCAACTCCGAAATGCCGGTTCTTTCTTTATCCCTCCTATGCAAACGCAGTAACAAACTTGGCACCGAGATGCCGGTTTGTTCTTCATCCTGCAAATGCAGCAGCAAGCTTCCTAATATCGAGCCGCTAGTTTCTCCATATTTATCAGCATAGCAGCAAGGGATCCGTCTACCACCGGGACGCCAGTTTCTCCACATCTAGCCCTCATGCCGAGCAGCAGATGTTCCCTTCGGCTCTAAGACACAGGTTCTGTCCCTTTTCTTCATCGGCCAATGCCGAAAAGCTCTTGCTCCGAGATGCCAGATTCCTAACCTTCCCGTGCATATTCGGCAGCTCATTCTTCCAGTTCTGGATCGGCAGATTCCGCCATCAATCATTTGCGCCAAAAAAAAAGTACCCACACCAGGATGGCACTTTCCCGTTTTGTTCAGTCTTCCACAAAATGTAGCAGAAAATCCTCCCGCCACCGAGATGCCAGTTCTCTGCCATCTTTCCTGCCTTTGCAAAGCGACCAGCGAACCTTCATGGCACCGGGATGCTACGTTCTGTCCTGTATCGCTGCTTTAAGACATCCAATTCATGCCATGCGCATAAGTCTTCATGGCGACCCTTCACTTCTCACGTGCTTTCATTAGCGTCATTTAAGCCTTCCACCCTCAACACAGTCATTCGAGGCCGCTCTCCAAGTCCACTCACAGTTCCGACCACGTCCAGACGGCTTACCATCTCCCGTACGGTTCGGTGGACTCCTCTGCGCCTGACGATTTTGGGGGTTGTTATTATTATATAAGGCGATTTTCCCCTAACCAGTCTTACAACCCATCAACCCTTCCAAGCTGCTTACCGTCACTTCTGTTAATTTCAGAAATCAGCTCAGTAGTTACTGCTACCTTCTCGAAGTATTAACCAGCCAAGCACCCCCTCTCCATCTTCTACTTGGAGACAAGCTCCCGCAAGCTTCCACGAGCCACCAAGCTATTACCTCAAATCTTAAAATCCGGCATACTTCGTCGTGAGAGCTTCAGTTCAAAGTCGAGCCACTTTGCTAGTCGATCGAGGCTTCTCCTCATTCAAGAGTCTGTTGCTCGCATAACCTTTGATCTCCTAACCCTATTTTTTCTATTTTGTCTCACGGTTAAATGCAAAGGGGACATGTTCTACTATTCACCTGTTCAACTGGCAGAATAATGTGATAATCACATCAAACAGAAATTTATATTATATATTTTATATTATTATTATTTATATATATATATATATTATATATTTACATAAATAAAAAATATTGAAATATTAAATTGCTGTCATTTCATTCTCATTTTGTGAAAAAATTAAATCACACAAGGTTGAATTTAGAGTTTTTGTACTTTTTTTTTCTTTGACTAACTTTAATACTAATTTTGATAGCATAAACCATGAATGTCAGATGTTCACAAATCAGTGTTTGCATTTGATAACCATTCTGTCAAATGACAACATTTTGATAGAAAATGTGAGAATAAAATGGACATTCTTCAAATCCACAGATAATTTTGCTGCTGATCTAAATTTGCACATTACAAATGGACAATGTTTTTCGCTGTAATCTGGCATGTTGCAGTGTGAACAGTAGCATAGAAATGTACTTGTATCATCAATAGAGCATTTTCTAGCAGCATCCTCCTTTTCTGTCCCCAAACTATGTCTGGAACTTGAAGGTGATCTGTCCTGTTGCTGGGTATGTCTTTAATGATGTTGTCTGTAGCTTCTCCAGTTGTGCAAATATGGTGAACGTTTGCGCTTGTTATTCTGCCTTCTCTGTGTGTGTGCCAAGCCCTCCATATTGACTTCTCCCTCATAATAAGCCAGATTTTCACACCAATCTGAATTAAGCTTCCTTTTAAGGTGTCCTCATGACTCTTTTCCCCTATAATATTTTGTGGAAGAACCCTGAACTGTGTATAAACAGACGTAAGTGGCTCTAGTAGATCTGTTTGCGATGTCTGATTCAGATGCAGAATCTGTGTTACTGAGATCCATACTGGTAAGAACAGCTGCACTGGGTGCAAGGCCTTTAAGAGATTTATAAATTTAAAGAAAGAGAGAAAGGAGGGTGTGTTCCCACTATAGGGGAATCACACTCCTCAGCCTCCCTGGGAAGGTCTATGCCAGGCTGCTTGAAAGGAGAGTTTGTCCGTTAGTCGAACCTCGGATACAGGAGGAACAATTCGGTTTTCGTCCCGGCCGTGGAACACTGGACCAGCTCTTTATCCTCTCAAGGATACTTGAGGGTACATGGGAGTTTGCCCAACCAGTCTACATGTGTTTTGTGGACTTGGAGAAGGCATTCGACCGTGTCCCTCGGGGTGTCCTGTGGGGGGTGCTCCGGGAGTACGGGGTGTCTGGCCCGTTGCTACGGGCCATTCGATCCTTGTACAACCGTTGCAAGAGCTTGGTCCGCATAGCCGGCAATAAGTCGAATTCGTTCCAGGTGGGTGATGGGCTCCGCCAGGGCTGCCCTTTGTCATCAATTCTGTTCG
>VURO01046586.1:0-11446 GCA_015108175.1 Pelvicachromis taeniatus | reverse complement strand
GTTTCCTCCTGAATTTAAATATTTTTAATATTAGATTTAATTCAGAGTAAGCTGTTTAAATAAGAAGAGAAGATTTTTTACATCAGGGGGTATGACGAGTGAAATTCTAAATATACTGACAGACTTCAGTATTAAATAAAATGGTCCAGTTATGAAGCTGAACTTTAATCTTAGCCGCGTTCCTTCGCAATGGCGTTCCTTCGCCATTGCTGTGTTTGAGTTTTGCACGAAATGCATTCTGGGATATTTGGCTGTGCTTAGCTACAGTAGCTAGCGAGCTGATTGGAGACCAAAACAGCCAATCAGAATTTTAGCATCTAAGTCTGTGATTGGTTGGTTTTGTGCAACAAATATAACACTGTACAGAAAGAGTTGAGCACGCATGGAGCAGAGGTGTTGAGAACGGCAGTGACGCACTGAGAGCAGATCCACAGAGATCTGAGCAAGAGCAAATGCAAAAACTGAGACCGAGACCAGTAGCTAACCCAAAACAGGCCAAAAAAGTCCAAGAATGGCACTAGGGCCCCGGAAAACAGTTCAAACACAAAGAAATTCAAAAAATAGAGTTCAGGGGGTCGGCCCGGAGGTCGACAGTTCCAGAGTCCAAAAAAGAAATCAGGGGGCCCACTGGGTGGAAGGCTGCGGTGGCGTTGCAAACGATGATCAGGAGGTCGACCCGGTGGCGTGGCAGGATCGGTCTCGGCGACAACCTCTGGCTCAGGCATGGCGGTCGTGGCAGGACCAGGCGAGGCAGGACCAGATAGCGGCGAAGGCTCTGCAGGCACTGCGGCTGGCTGAGCTGGTAACTGGGGAGCTACTGCGGCTGGCTGAGATACAGCTGACTGGGCGACTGGAAGCTGAGCTACAGCTGGCGTGCATGATGCTGGACGGGCTCGGCTGAGCCTCCAGCTGACGTGGCATGATGGTGATGTGGACGCCGCCTCTTCTTTGAAGGCAACCCGGAGATAGAAGCATTGGTAGCAGGCAGAGTGAGAGGCGGCAAGACCTGAAAACTCCAGGGGCCTGCTCATAGTCAGGGGTTAGCCATGGCTTCCATCTGAGCTTTTCCTCAAGCTCTGCGCGAACCACCTGCTGCCGCTCCAAGAGGTCCAATTCAGTGACTTCTATAGTGTCCTCATGTTCCAGTGTGGAGTGAGAGACGTGCTGTAGCGGCGAGGGTGAGTGACTTGGCCATGAAGTGGAAGCTGAAGTATTGAGAGGCGGTGAAGACACATGAGGTTGTGCCACAGTGAGCCTTAGCGAGCCTACTCGAACACCCTTGGACTTGCGAGGCAGATGAAGTGACGCCTGGTTGGGGGATTGCTGAGGCTGTGACTGTGACAGCTGCTGCGGCCATGGTGTTGACTGCGGTGGTGACTGTAACAGCTGCTGCGACTGTGGCGTAGTGCTCTGGGCGGAGCGATGGCGACTAGGGTCTGAGCTTTGAGTGCCTCCCAGGCTTGGTACAGCTTTTCCAGCGAGTCCCTAAAACCCTCGAGCTGGCGCACCTGTGGGTTCCTCGTGAGGATCCCCTGAATAGCCTTCCTTCCCACTGTCATCGCTCTGGTATCCTCGGTGTGGGAAATTCGCTCCACCAGGCTGTGGATGCGAGCAAGATCGCTCTCCTGGGCATAGTCTGCTGGGTCCACTTTGGCGGGGCAGGTCGTACTGTCACAGTCTGGCAGAGTCAGACTGTATGAATTTACAAGGAGGTAGACCCAAAAATGCAGACACAAAAAGAAGCATGGACAAAACTTGAATCAACAAAAGGCGAGCCGTTTAGAAACATGAGGGCAAGGGACCTAAAACAATACATAAAATTAACAACAACTTAAAATGCTGGATAACTGACCCAGGACCATGACAGAGTCAAGATCAGACTGTTGAACTCTATCGTCATTCCGACTGCACTGTACGCTAGCAAAACCTGGCGCTCAACAAATGTGATCACTCGACGCCTGAACATCCTTCAACAACGTGGCTTGCGGTGAATCCTGAGAATTTCCTACTGGGACCGAATAACGAACGAAGAGCAAGTATCCGCCCTTTAGCCGATGTTGTTGCAGAAAGGCGCTTCCGCTTTGCGGGCTATATTCTACATCTACGTCTTGCCCGGCCAAGATCGACATTACATGGTCCCCGTGCACTGGAAAGCGAAAGCAAGGCTGACCAAATATCACATGGCGTCAAACGTTTATGGATGATCTGAAAACCATCGACATTGCCTGGGATGAACTTGAAGCAGTCACCGCTGACCGTTGTCGATTGTTAGCTGCCCGATGCGCCGCTCAGCGTAGGAGGAGCTAAGTGCTAAGTAAGCATATGACGACTCGCTAGATAGCAAGCAAAACAATCCCATCTTAGCCATTTTACTGGGTGCTGAGCTGCTGCATGTGCATGCGCCAGCATCTTGTTACTGGCTTGCATCTAGTGTGTTCCCTGTGTTAAGTCCCTGTCATGGTATCAGATATCCCCTGTTTAGTTACTTTTTGTTTTATCTTGTTAGCCTCTTGTTTTGTGTTTGTTGTATTTAGTTTTGCTTCCCTTGTCTTACTTTCCCCATGAATTACAACATGTGTATTTAAGCCCTCAGTTTTCCTTTGACTCTCCTGCTTTATCGATTTGCTACCTCAATCTAAATAAAGGGTCATATTTTTGTTCGTAAGGTCCATCTACATTTGGTTTTGCATTCTACTTAGCACTTGACAATAATCTTGAACTTTATGTTACATTAACCTACATACCAAGTCTTTTGTTTGCTACTCCTGACTGGAGAAGAGCTGGGGGTGGGGGTCTCTGTGTCTTTGACAGCACTTTCACAATTCCTTCATTTTATAGAATTGAAACCTCTATTTTCATCTCTTACATGTGGTTTATTATACTTATTCCAAACTCACAGAAGAGGTTGATTGCTAATAACTACTAAATCTGACTGTGTTCACATATTTACTGGTATAATGCCTCTATAGGACACAAATTCTTTAGGAAGGAAGTAGAAAAATCAAACAAATTCTGTTTGTATAGAAGCAGAAGGTAGAAGTGGTGACAGCACAAAACAAACCCAACTGTGCCAGCTGTGCATATAACAAACCATAATTATTGTCTCAACATACTTAGATGATATAACAGCAAAATGTTTAGATAATATAACACATTATCTGGTATGATCTTTTGAGGCCAAGAATATTTTTGATGAATATTTTTCAAGAATATTCAATGAATTCAAGAAAAAATAATCAGGCCAAACATTTGCTGATACTTTAATCTGGAGCAAAATACTGGACACAATAAAGGCATCAACATCTTAGGCCTTACTGGTTTTTATGTTCACAAAGGGAATTGAAGTCCACTCTTTTATCAAATTTATGCCTTCCTACGGAGGGAGACCAAAATTTAAATGTTACACTGCAGTAGAGCACACAAATAACTGTCTAAACAGAGCAACAGAGTTTTCTCCCTTGACTGACCCATCTAAAAAGAAAATGAGGAGGTGGTAAAGATGAAACGAAACTAAAGTGTTAGTGTTGGGGAAAGGGGAGAGAGAGAAGTTGAAATGGAGCTAGTAAATGAGTGCTGTGGAGAGAGACTGCGAGAAATGATTTGAGGCCTGCAGGTGTTTTGATATCTAAAAGAGATCGATATTTGCATTCATTCTGAAGCTGACTGTACTGGCTCCAAATAAATAACCATAATCACAAAATGCCCCAAGATTGACTCTCAATAGAATTATCATTCTTTTCTCTTTGGCAGATTTGGATATTGCTCCTTCAGGGTTCTTAAATGACTTTGTTGTAGATTGTGTGGTGAATGTGAGGCTTTATGTGCCTATGTATGTGCTCCTTTATCTGTGGGTTGAGGGCATTTACATTTCACTGAATCAATGAACTATGGCCATTATATCGAGTGTGTGTGGGTAATCTTTTGACAGTGTATAGATCTGCACTGTTGTGTGTGCACATGTGTGTGTGTGTTTGTGGCCGTGGGCTGTGAACAACAACAAGCCACAGTAATTGAATTTTCATCTGAGCCCTTAAGTCTAACCATTAGACAACAATAACACTCACACACAGTTCCTTCACTCTCATTACAGTACGAGAACAATATAGCAGTAGCTGAAGTGCACAGCAGTAGGTTTTGTCTTTCAATATTAAGAGTTGATGGCCCAATGTTTTTGAGCCCTGAGAGACACAAGACAGCGATAGAGGTAACAGAGAAAAAGTTGCAAGGTTGTGTTTTTAGCAACCTATTAATATGTAATCCATGCAAGGGAATAGCTAATCCAGATAAGAAAAAGCCCATTAATGTATGCTTTAAATGCACACAGCATCCATTGTGATACAATCTGCCAAAATCAGTCAGGTGGAAATGCAATTCCCTCAGTGTGTTTCCTTTCCATCTTGGGCAGAGATGTCGTCTTCACTGCAGCTGAAACAAGTCATCATCATCACAGATGGGAAAACGCCATCACTGTAGGTAGAGGCATGATTGCCAATTACAACTGCAGCAGCATTTTGGAATATGGAACATCTACTAGAGAATAGTAAAGAAAACCAGGCCCTGTCCTTGGTGCTCAACAATGTGCTGCTCTCAAATAATTCTTGATCATATCGGCTTCCTCTTTGCTCTGTAGTAACCACTAATTTAATTCCTCTTGTCTCTTCCCAGTATAAATTCCCCCCCCTCTCCAAAAAGCATTGGAATGGAACTGACTGATACTTGCAAAATGCATTACAGTTTGTATTAGGACATCAATAAAAATAAATTAATAATGACTTTGCCCCTGCTAGGTCATAAAGCTCATTACACCTCATCATGCAAAAAGTGTTACCTCATAAATGAGATCATGATTTCAAATCAAATCTATTTTATTTATATAGCACCAACAGTGCTATGTATTTATTTATACAGCACTAGATCAATACTCACATTAGGGAACTTTATATTGTATGTTAAAGGTTTTACAATAATACACAGAAAACCCTAAAATCTGACAAACCCTTATAAACAAGCACTTTGAAGAAAAGACTGTCCTCCCTCCCTGCACCTGGTTCATCTGTGATGTCCTTTACAGATGCCCTAGTAGCTGCTAAGAGCAGATGACTTGATGTTTTAGTTGAAGGCTTAGGCCAACTGAGTTGGTGTCTCCATATACCCAACTTTAAGAAAGTGAATGGAACTACTTGTGATTTGTTTCAAAGGAAGACAAAATAACTTCAAAAGCTGAAACAACATGTACACTGTATCATCAACATAGGTTTCATCTATAATAATATCTATAGCTTTCCAAAG
This sequence comes from Pelvicachromis taeniatus, assembly GCA_015108175.1. NCBI lineage: Eukaryota > Metazoa > Chordata > Actinopteri > Cichliformes > Cichlidae > Pelvicachromis > Pelvicachromis taeniatus. Next base: position 6,157 of record VURO01046586.1, on the reverse strand, counting down.
TTAACACTCAGACATTCACACCTGCTTCTAGCAGATTATCCACATGAGTCAATTATAAGATAGAAGGTTATTCAATTTACCATGAGCTTCTTCAAGTTTTTCACACAACTTTTGTGTGCTTTCTAGCTAACATTTACACACATTCATACTCTGACAGATGTATTAGAGAGCAACTTGGGGTTAGTATCTTGCTTGATATCTGCTATCTTGCATGCAGAGTAGGGGAGCCGGTGGTACATACCGTGCAGGGGCTTGTCCTTCCATGATGGTTCCTCCACTTCCTCCTCTTTCTTGGGTTTCTGCTGCCTGAGGTATTCACTAAGCACGCGGTCAGTTGGGGCCATCTTCCTGATGTACTCATGGATGTTCAGTGTCTCATCCTGGACTGTGGTGCTGACACTCACCAGTCCCCGGCCTCCTTCCTTCCACTTAGCATACAGCCTCAGGGTGCTGGACTTGGGGTGAAACCTCCATGCATGGTCAGGAGCTTCCTGGTCTTAATGTCAGTGGCTTCTATCTCCTCCTTTGGCCAGTTTATCACCCCAGGTGGGTACCTGATCACGGGCAGGGCGTAGGTGTTTATAGCTGACTTGGAGTCAGCTGTTCTTACCAGTCAGCTGACTCCCCAGGACTTGATTTACCCTTTGCATGTACTTTGTGGTTGCATCTTTCCTAGCGGCCTCTTCATACCTGGGGATTGCCTGTGGGATCCCCAGGTACTTGCAACTGTCCTCTATGTCTGCAATGTTGCCTTCTGGTAGTTCTCACTGAGGGGGTTCAGGCCTATGCAGAACAGCAGTGGGGACAGAGCATCTCCTTGGTAGATCCCCCACTTGATGGTGACTTGTGCTATGGGCTTAAAGTTGGCCTCTAGTGTTGCATGCCACATCCCCATTGAGTTCCTAATGAAGACTCTCAGGGTCCTGTTGATCTTATACAGTTCTAGGCATTCCAGGATCCATGTACAGGTTGGTCAGCCTACTCTTGCAGTCTCGGGTGACTGCAAGAGACTGCACCAGTAGCTGGTGTTTTGCGCCTCTGGTATTCTTACCAATCCCTTTCTGTGCCCTGCTCATGTATTGACCCATGTGCCCATTCTTCTTAGCCCCTATGATGACTGACAGGAGCTTCCACGTGGTACTGAGGCAGGTTATTGGTCGGTAGTTGGAGGGGATTATATTTTCAAATTCTTTATTACCTTAATTCTGTTTGTTTGTATGCTTTGTAAATGCATTCATGGCAACCAGTTTATGCTGCAATCCCTGGGCCTTTGAAACATTGAAAAAAAATGGGTGTTTACTTTGGTTATTGTGCTTTATCATTTCGGTTTTACAGATAGCAGCTTTTTGCTCCTTTTGAAGAAAATGCCAGATCTGGAGCAGCTGTATGGTCTCCACCCACGATATCTGGAACGGAGATGAATCCGTGGTTTTGAGGCTTTCAGTATTCCAGGAGTCCTGGAGGCTCTGCAAGCCTGCCCAAATCCGCTGGTCAGTATGTGACTGATGTCCTGATTTGATCTTCTTTATTTCTTGGTACATTCTCTGACCTGAGATAAGATAAGATAAGATAAGATAAGATAAACCTTTATTAGTCCCACATATGAGAATTTTTTGTTCATGGCATAAAGTACAAGATCAGTAAAAAATTAAGAGAAAAAAGAGAAAGAGAGAAAAACTATAGAATAGAATGTGATAAACATAATTACATAATATACAAAACACACATTTATTCTCGATGCTATTTAAATTTTTTTGAAATAGGTTCATGTTGACATGTTCACATCTGTTGTGATTTGGGGCATTGAGTGTTTTCATGGAAAATCAAAAAACAAACCGAGAAGAGTCCAACGACCTCAGAACAAAAACGTAGGGCAGGCAGTGGTGCACGGGGCCAGAAACAGAACGGGGGGCCCCTGGGGAACCATCAAAACACGGAGGGGGGCTCTCAGGCAAAAATTCCCCGGGAACTTGGAGGGGCTGGCCAAGGACCAGTTCAGCCAGAGAAACCCCGAGGTCCTCCTTAACCCCAACAAAACCCAGGGAAAACGATCGGGAACCCAGGGAAGAGGAACCACCTCTGGCCACCTGGTCGTGCGATCCACCACAGTCAACAGGTGCATGAAGTCCTGTGACTCCGGAAGAGGGCCGACCAAATCGACGTGTACATGGTCGAAACACTTACCAGGGACTTGGAAAGGTTCGAGGGGCACCTGAGTGTGTCTGTGGATCTTCGAGCGTTGGCATGGAATGCACACCGCAGCCCAGCTCTTAACCGATTTTCGCATGCCTGGCCAAACGAGCCTGGCACTGACCAGCTTAACCAAAGCCCATACGTCTGGATTAGAGAGGGCATGAATGGAGTCGAAAACGCAACGTTGCCACGAAAGGAGAACGAGCGGAAGGAGTGGGCGCTAGATGACACCGGCGTGCCCTCTAGCATGAACCCTGTCTGCGAGGACCGAAAAGCAAGGGCATCTGGGTCGGTGCGTTGCTCAGCAGCGATGGCGGTGTAGTCGACACCAATATACACGGGAAAAATCACGCGGGACAGACAGTCAGCGACCCGGTTGGACTTACCAGCCACGTGCTGAATGTCCGTTGTAAACTCCGAAATGGCCGCTAACTGGCGCTGCTGGCACGCACTCCAAGGGTCGGAAACCTTGGAAACCTTGAAATGTTGTATTAGGAGAACCATTAGCTGCAATTAGCAGCAGCCCATGGCCCACCTCTAACTTGTCTGCTACGCTTGGTGGAACGAGGCTCTTCTGGGAGCCTGAGTCCAGCATGAACCGGAACATGAGTCTTCAATGAATAGCAGCATCTCCAGATCCCCAGCGACCGCGGCCGCTGCGGCCATGAATCTCATGTCATGAATCTCAACACAACTTTAACAGAGCAGTGTTAAGCTTAAGTTTTTTAACTTAAGTTTAAGGTTTTTTTTAAGTTTTTACTTTACTTTAAGTAAAAACTTTAAGTTTTTACTTAAAGTTTTAACTTTAAGTTTTTCTAAGCTTTTTAAAATAACATACAACATACAACAAATAAAATTTACAAATGTAGCACAGCCGGATCTATTTTATGTATTTAATCAATCCATTGTCCCTCACAGATTTAAATGTATTAATCTTGTTTTGTTGTACTGAATTTATTTATATAAATATAATTATTAAAAATACTATTATAAAAAATATGTAATATGTTACCAATAATGATAATAACAAACGTAACAAACTGATACTAAGTTGACATTTACAATATAAAAAACTGAAGTGAAAAATACTGTTTTACCCTTAATTACCTGAAGCTCTAACAGTTAATTAAATTAAACATTTTTGATAACTCTTATGTTTCTATGTTGAATGGGGTTACTGAATTACTGTTTCTATCCTTCTCATGACATTGCAGTTGACATTGCCTGTTACAAATCTTAGTCACTTCAGAATTTAACTCAGATTATATAATTTTAATCAATGTTTTTGCTTGTTTTGTTAAGCAAAACCAATCACTATGCCTTCCCATCCCATCACAAAGTAGTCCCAGTCTGAACTATATACTATCCTCACAACATTTTCATAATATGAACTGTTTATGCCTGGGTTCATATTATGTGGGTCACTAAAACTACTCCTTTCTGTCAAAGTTTTGGAATTCTACAGAACCATTGCAGATAGACAAAATGATTATGTATGTTCAATTGTAGCACCAAATGCGCAAAATAAACATGATGTTTCATATAATTCAAATGTATCACTTGTTATGGCTTTGTTTTCACTAGTGCTGTTATGCACATTTTTTTAAGGGTAGAGTCTGTCATTTTTTAAGGTTATTTATAAGAAAAAAGAATGCTGTTCTCATAAATATACAGAGATTGCATACAGACTGTGCAATTACATGTTCCAAGAAAACTGAAGCACTCATAAACTTACAATAAATCCATTCAAAATGCATAAGAGCAGACACCAGTGTTTAGAAGTTGCCATGTTGTCCCGCTGTTTTAAATACAGTGGACAAGAGGTAAGTACAGTACGATGCAAGATGGGGAAATATTGTTTGTTTTTTTGGAACAACAAATAAAAAGATACTTGATGCAGTTGTTATGCATCAGCAAACTCCTTTACAACTCACCTCCACCACAGCTCCTTCTGTCGTGTGTCAGATTTAATCAGTGATGTGATAATGATTTACTAACATGTCTTGATGCATACTCAATCATCCAAGTAAGTAAAACCCAAAAAGTTCATTCTGTTCATCTGGATATAATGTTTTCAGTGGGAGAAACATTTCCTCATTCATCCAAGTGACTTCTTCAGTCTCAGTTAACTGCAGGTTTCCCCAGTACCAGTAACAGTACCTTTGCACAATGACTGAAACTAGCTCACTGAATGGGCTGAACAAACATTGGGCTGTGAGGTCAGTTTCTCGATCATTAATATACACATTGTATATTGTAAGGATTAATGGACTCCCCTACCATTTCTCCACCTCACAAGTTCAGCCGTTTGCTTAAGCCCCTGGTGGTCCCCTGGTGTGGTGGACCACCAGGGGACTCAACTCACACCAAGCGAGAAGTGGGAGGACTAATGTTTCTGCATTGAAAGAGATGTTTTGCTGCCGTGTAAGGAGTTGAGTGAAGCTGAGATTAAAGTTGGAGTAAAATGTGATGTAGCTCTCTTCACGACAACACAGTCGGTTCTTTGAAATGGACGTTTACTTGGGCTGTCTCTCCTTAGCTTAACCATTGCCAGTACGCCGATATGCCGTGAGAACTGGTCACGAGTGAACAATACAAACAATTAACAACTTTACAGTACACACATTTAGTCCAAACACAAATACAAACATTTCTTAAATAACAAATACCTTGTTGCCTGCTTGTCCTAAAAAGAGGTCCTTAAGTCCTTATGTTGCTTTTCTTTTAATAAACCTTTAACTTAACAGGCTTCATGAGAGTCATCTGCTCCTTCGCTGTCCGTCCATGAAAAGTCTTGTGTGCCCTCGCTAAAGGTGTTCTCGCGAGACAATAGCTCTTACACTTTGCACGTGTACATTTCAAATAAAGACATTTTTAACGCTAAATTATGTATTCATAAAATTATGTAACCCATTATAAATCAATCATTCACATCATGAACTCAACACAGAACATTGTTTAAGAACATTGACATGTGATAAGCTAAATGGCCCGACCAAGCCGCGGGCGCCAGGCCCCAACGAGCAGCCACCAGGAGTGAGCAGGTACATACCCGGACAACCACCGTCTGAGGGCATCAGCCACAGGCAGGAAGTGTTCAGTTTCTATGCCATATGTTAAAACAAAATCTGGAGTTTGATTAAAGTGGTGGTCACCTAAGGCATCACTACGGGTTTTCGCTTAGACTACGTAGTCTAAGTTGGATCACACCCTCCAGTCCCCTTTCTTAAAGATGGGAACCACCACCTGCCAATCCAGAGGTACCACCCCTGATCTCCACGCAACATTGTAGAGGCATGTCAACCAGGACAGCCCTGCAACATCCAGAACCTTCAGGAACTCAAGGTGGACCTCATTCACCCCAGGGGCTCTGCAACCAAGGAATTGTTTAACTGCCTTAGTGACCTCACTGTCATGGTCCTGAGTTTGTGACTCAGTGGCCTGTGTTTTGAGTTTTGTTTCTTTAGTTGGTTTCCTGATTCATGTTCTCTCCTGCCTGTGTCCCCTCTGGTTTATGTTAAGTGTGTGCTTATGAGTCTGTCCTTGCTTGTCTTTTGTGCTTCCTGTTTTATGTTGAAAGTCTTGTAGTTCCTGGTCCTGTGCTTCATGTGAGTGTGTCATGTTTTGCCCTCGTCGGTGTGATTGTCCCCAGCTGTGTCTTCCTCCTGTGTGCGATTTCCCTTGATTACCTTCTGTGTATTTAAGCCCCGTGTTTCCCTTTGTCGAGTGCTGGTTCGTCTGTGTTATTTGGTGTTCTATCTTTGATGTCTCTCTGCGTTCCGTCCCAGCTGTTCCCCGCTACGTGTTTCAGGTTTGAGTTTAGTTTTCCCAGTTTAGTTTAGATTTCTGTTCACTCTGGTTTTTGTGCTTGTAGTTTTGTTAATAAATCATTCACCCTCACCTGCCTGCGCTTGGGTCCTCCTTACCTTCACCTCACGACTGGTCCACCCGCCAGCCGTGACAG
>VURO01046585.1:0-12645 GCA_015108175.1 Pelvicachromis taeniatus | reverse complement strand
AGGGAGGTTCGTTGAAGTCTTTCACAGGTTGGGTTCGAGAGCAGTGGTTCTGTGAATCCAACGAAGGCTTCCCTTGCCCAAGTCCAAAAACGATCGATCGCTGTCTGTCTTGTTTTCGTTCATGAGGATAAGTCTTTAGAGAACCAGCGGAGGGGGGCTACGGCATCACATTATTTGATCCTTCGAGCCGGTTTCCTATTTCCATCGTCCATATCGAGAAGAAGAAAAAGATACACCGACGTCTGTCGACAGCCAGGACCTTTAGTTGGTGCCTGATGAAAGCCCTGGACGTGAATTCGTGACCAGGCCGGTGGATTAGAGTCTGAAATTCTTTTCGGTTGGACGGTGGCAGACGGAATCCTGGGACCTCTTCCCTTGAACGGAAAACAACGCAACAGTAAGAGAAACTAGTTGTTTTTGTTTGCTTTATTGTTTTAAATAGAGGCTTCTCCGCCTGAAAAAGCGAGGTACTCCGCGTTGAGTTTGGGTTTCTCTGCCATTTTTTAAAGGAGGTTAAAATGCCCCGCCGTTGAAGGCATTAAAGAGAGCATTGTGCATGAATAGGTGGGTTTCTCCGCCAGTAAAAAGGAGGGATAGTAAGACTTTTATTTCACGTGATTAAAAGCCGTTAGTCTGGAACTAAACGGGGCCCCCGTGTTAAAGAGAACACGCGTTTGGTCCGTCACCAAGAGAGAGGGTGACAGAGTGAGCCTGGCTGTCGCTGAGGGCGACATTGTGTGTGTCTGGTTGTGATCAGACAATAGGCCTATTATTGTTGTTTGAATGTGTGTGAATGTACGCTGTGTAGTCACGTGATTTTTGAGGCATTGTTGTTATTGCTGTGTAAGTGTACGAAGGTGCGACGCAGTCATATTGTTTGTGGCACTGCTTGTCAAAATGGGTCATAAAACAAGTAAAGCTGCCTTAGAAGGTGATGAGAAGTTTATGGAGAAACTTTCACCTGGCAGTACACAATATGTAGATTGTTGGCGCAGTAAGTATAGATTTGAAGGGAGATTGCTGGAAGCCCATTGTAAGATGCTTGTAGACAAACTGACTGTGAGTGCTGCTGGAAAAATGGGGAAAGCCAGACAGAAGAAGGAATTGCAGTTGATAGTTGCTAAGTTGTGGTTGGATCAAGCTCAGAAGCGCAAAGAAGCACAGGAGGTGAAAAAAGCAATCTTGCCAGCAGTTGTTGTGAAACCTGAGAATGACACCACGGCTTCATCCATTGTCATTCTGGAGGCAACTTCCCACAGGCAGATCAGACGGAAAAGAGGTAACAAAAGGGGAGACAGCCTCTAGGGCCTCCATCTCAAAGCCGGTGAAGATTCAACAATCCATAACTCGCTTAGACTAGCTGGATATGTGTTATTAATTAATTCTTGACTCTGTAACTGAGTGAGCTGACAAGGAGAGGACTGAAACAGAGCACACCACACCCAGGAATCAACGTGAACTCTTTAAATTTAACACCATGGCTACGACCATGTGGGAGTGGTTTACAGTGGAGGTGTTGCCAATTCTGTGTGTCAATAAAAGGTGACTGCATGGGGGGAGGAGTCGGAAGCAGCAGGAGGAAGAGAGACCAGAGAGACGAGGCAGAGGTGAAGACCTTCGGGTCTCCTCGCTCCCGTCCTTTCTGTTCCATGTAGTCACTTAAAATGAAGCTCGCTTATGTGTCTTGATTCACTCACAAATATACAGTCCAAGGTTAATCGGTTAGTAGGGTCTCCAGATCCGAACCTAACAGTCATTGTTTTGAATAATAAACTTTAACAGTACTCTTGAAAGGATTAGGCGAACCTTTATTCAAAGTAGTTTTGTAGCTGTCTCACACACACACACACACACACACACACACACACACACACACACACACACACACATCACAGAGGTGTTATCATCACAGAATGGTTTTGATGATTAAATTGTCAGAATAAATCACAACAGTCAAAAGTATGAACAGAAATCAACTAAAATAATAAACAGATCAAGGTCTTTTTTGTAACTCTGACCCAGTGGTACTCTCAAACTCATTACTGTCAGTAATGCAGTAATCTTCTTGGGATTGCTATGTATACTTTAATAAATCACTGTTGTGTAGAAGTCAAATGACACAGTAGCAATAGAGAATACTACCTTACTAAGTGGAAGAAATTATTTTAATTTCATTAATAAAATAGGTTCTAAGTTATAATCAAATATTTTATGGTCACCAGTAGCATGCATCCTTCACATTCACAACCTTAAGGTGTCAAATCCATTATGTACAGTACCTACAATAAAATTCAAAGTTAGCCTTTTACTGACAAATTTTAAAATGAAAACAATTTTATTTCGTGTCAGGAGGACATTGTTTTCGCTTTGAATGTTCTGTTTTTTAAATCATTTCTCATGCATGAGCACAAACTTCATCTGAAATTATGGCCCCTATTTACACATGAGCATCAACACCCATTTTAGTAAGACATGTCTAAATGAATGGGTTGTTCTGTCAGCTAACCAAAAGGGCAAAAGAGTACCAAGTCTGCACACCCAGCGTGTATGAGTGGTTGGTTTGTTTGGTTTAAAATCCACTGTGGTGTGGTTACAAATAGTTGTCAAATGTATTTTCCTGCTTTTTCCATACAGCAATACTGTGACCATTTCTATCAAAACTATATTGTTATTGTTGGAAAGAAATCTGCACGAATTTCCGCACAAATACAGTTCAAGTAACATTTTTGTAACGATACAGTCAGCCATCTTTGGTGTTTATGCTAAGTCTGCACAAATGCACAGATATTCTTGTTTACTTATATCGTATACAGACTAAAAAAACCCTCAGGAGATTGAGCCAGTCTGTTTTTTTAATACCACATGATTGTTGAACAATGAACAAAATGAGATAAAATATTTTATTCAATCAACCAGACAGGCACCAACAGAGTCATGTTAATAATCACCATATAACATACACAGCTTTAAAATGGATCCCACATTTGAGTTAACAGGTAGAGAGCTTTACTTTCCTACCACTGTCTGTATGTCTCATCAACAACTTCATGTACATTAGCACTTTTCACTGTGGCCATACTATATTGCAAATTTCTAAGATTCTGTTCATCATGGGCAGTTTCTTTTAACTGAAACAAGCAGCTTCTGCCGCTCCTTTAACATGTCCCACATCTGTTGCTGAAGCCCTCCAAATGCAGAATTTTCTGTACCGTAGGTATAAAATGCCCATTACAGTCTTATTGTCAGCTCCTCAAAATATCTGAAAAAATAATATTTTTCAAGCAGAGAATGACATGAATGTTTCATCTTATTAGGGGCCAGAATTTTACACTCTACACAGATATCTTGGCAGTGCCGTTGGATAATTGCATTTAGAACTGAGTACAGGGTGAGTTTGATGAGCTCCAAAGCTGCTGTTTGCAACAGGCCATCTGTTTAGTGGTGCTGAAAAGCTGGTTCCTAGGGCTGCTTCTCAGCAGATGGAGTCTCTGGAGATTCATGGGACTGCAAGCTTTCAGTGCTATTGGTCCAGAGTTCTGGCGAGCCAGTTGAGGTCCATTGGCTCTCAGACATTGGTACAGAAGACATTACTTTTTCCTCTGGAGAATCTTTCAACCCAGTGTTTTTTTTTTTTTTTAAATGTCAACCTGTCCATTCGTCATCAGGTTTTATACCACTTGAATGTATGAGAAATATGTAGTTTCAATCAATATTGGATTCTCTGAATTGTACATAAATATGAATTTTACATTTTAAATAATTTGTCTGAGTAAATAAAATGTTTTATGGTTATGTATCTTAAAGCTCTAGCAGATATCAAACATAATAACTACCAAAAAACCTCCAAACAAAACATGTCATGGATTTATTCAAAATGTTTTTGTTTTTGCTTTTTGACAATTTGACTGCATAATTTATTTGGGACATCTGAAATAAATCCATCTGTGACATGACATCACTTATTGCAGTGAAAATTTCAAAGGTTGTGACATTTACTAAACCAAAGTGTGTGTATCTCTATACACAACGAAACAGACCCATGTCAGGGTCTTTGAAAAGTGTGTTTATTGTTCCAGTCTTTCTCTGACACCTCAGTGAGAGCTGTAATCAAGAAGAGACAGTACACATTAGCAAATTACACAGCGCCAAGCATGTACACACGTGAAATCAAATACAGTGCACTAATAACCAAACAAATAGCAAAATACCCATCGGCACCTTGTCATTAACATAAAGTCCTCAACAGCATTTACAGTGTGTGATCATAGAAAACTATGCAGTTATCAAGCCTATAGACAGGTGTGTAAATTCAAAACAAATCAGCAGACAGCCACCCTGAAACTGAGATGTGACTGTTCCCAAATCTCCTATGCCCATCCTCTCTACTTTGATCCAGGATCTACTGACATTGCTTTTGAGGGAGCTATTTTAGTGGATGGTCTCAAAAATCTATCTCACATACTTTGCCTCTTGTTTGAGGCGTTAATGCACTACTCTTGGACTACCTTAAAGCCATGGAGAACAGTGAATTGATGAGGATGTACACATCCTTGTCAAGCTCTTCTCTGAGCCCTTGGTATTTCTCAAGCTTCTCATGTTCCTTCTTCCTGATGTTGTCATTTGGTATCGCTATAACTATGTTTGTCTGCCATCACTATGTCCGGTTGGTTAGCCATCACCAGTTTGTCCATCTGTATGTGGAAATTTCACAGGATCTTAGCTCAGTCATTCTCCACCACCCTTGGGTACCATTTTGACCTCGGGACTTTCAGGCCATATTTGGCACAGATGTTTCTGTATACTATGCCGGCCACTTGGTTGTGGCGTTCCATGTATGCCCTGCCTGCTAGCATCTTGCACCTTGCTGTTATGTGCTGGATTGTCTCAGGGATATCTTTACACACTCACCAGTCCCCAGCCTCCTTCCTTCCACTTAGCATACAGCCTCTGGGTGCTGGACTTGGGGTGAAACCCTCCATGCATGGTCAGGAGCTTCCTGGTCTTGATGTCATTGGTTTCTATCTCCTCCTTTGGCCAGCTTATTATCCAAGCATGGTACCTCATCACGGGCAGGGCATAACTGTTGATAGCCAGGATCTTGTTCTTACCATTCTGCTGACTCCTCAGAGCTTTCCTAGTGGCCTCTTAATGGTTCCCATTTGCCTGTGGGATCCCCAGGTATTTGTAGCTGTCCTCTGTGTCTGCAATGATAGATTCTGGTAGTTCGATTCCCTCAGTTCTGACTACCTTTCTCTCTTTCTTATCATCGGACTACACTTCTCCAGTCCGAACGGCATTCCAATGTCATTGCTCTATATCCTGGTGGTGTGGATCAGTGAATTGACGTCTCATTCACTCTTGGCATACAGCTTGATGTCATCCATGTACAGGAGGTGGCTGACAACTACTCAATTCTGTAGTCAGTATCCGTAACCATCTCTCTTAACTTGCATCCCAGTCACCGAAGTGTTGGAGGTAGTTTGTAAGAGAGACAGGATGACCCCAACCCCAGCAACAGGACTACTCTCAGCATCGACCAAGTATGTTTGCTTTTGGAACTGTGTCTTAATTCCACCTATTTCACATACATGGGTCAGTTCTACAGGCAGAAACATGGGTGTGCCATGGGTTCCCCAGTTTCACCGATTGTGGCCAACTTGTACATGGAAGAAGTGGAACAGAGGGCTTTGTTATCCTACCCTGGAAAACCACCAAGTCATTGGTTCTGGTATGTGGATGATACCTGGAAGGATTAAGCCTCGGGTTTGCCTTCTTAGACAGTGAGATATCCATCAGTAATGGGGGACATTTAAAAGCTGACGTGTGCTGTAATCCTATGCACCCGGATCAGTATTTAAAGTTTCACTTTTATCCACTGGAGCATAAACTGGGTGTCTTCAGGATGCTACAACATAGAGCGAACCCCATCGCCACAGACACAGCAGCCAGGGAAGCAGAAGAACATCACATCAAGAAGGCCCAGAGTAAATGTGGTTATCCCAGCTGGACATGTGTCAAAGCTGGGAAGGCACCTAAAGAAAGCTCCAGCCGATCAGGAGAGAAGGACAACTGGTGCTCTAAGCTAAAACCCGTAATGATCCTGTATGTGTCAGGAGTATCAGAACAGCTGAGACGCATTTTTTTCTAAACACCGCGTCTCTGTGGCTTTTAAACCCCAAAACACGCTGCGCCAAAAATTGGTCCACCCCAAGGATCGGGTCGCCCGACCGAGGATTTCCATGATTTATACATCGGGGAAACCAAACAACCTCTGGCTAAGCGGATGACACAACACAGAAGAGCTACCTCGTCAGGCCAGGACTGCAGTCTATTCTCACCTACAGGCCAGTGGACACTCTTTCAATGATGAGGATGGACACATCCTGGACAGGGAGGAACGCTGGTTTGAGTGCAGAGTCAAGGAGGCCATTTACGTGAAAAGGGAAAGACCATCTCTGAATCGAGGAGGGGGCCTAAGGGTACATCTGTCACCATCTTACAATGCTGTGATTGCAGCCATTCCCCAACTCTCTATAAATGGTACTCATGGCCATTGATCAATGGCCTTTGATCAGTGGTTGCTGATCAATGCCCTATTGTTCCTTCAGTGGTACTGGTTTCAGTCATTGTGCAAATGTCTGTTTATAAGGTTGGAAGCCTGCAGTCAGCTGAGACTGAAGAAGTCACCTGGATGAATGACGTTTCTCCCACTGAAAACGCTACGTCCAGATGAACACAATCAACCTTTTGGGGCCTCTAGTGTTGTACGCCACATCCCCATTGAGATCCTGATGAAGGCTCGTAGGGTCCTGTTGATCTTGTATAGGTCTAGAAATTCCAGCATCCAGGTGTGCAATGAGTATTTGGCCTTTTTATAATCAATCCAGGCAGTGCACAGGTTGGCCAGCCTAGTCTTGCAGTCTTGGCTCACTGCTCAGTTTTTTTCTTTCTGGAATGTGTTGAGCAAATCTGGAGAAGCTTCAGCTCAAGAGATTATTGATGGCATTGCTGTAATTTTTTACATGATATACTGATTTGGTATAATGTTACTCAGCTGCAATTATATAGTCTTATTAAGACTTGATCAAATATTGCCCCATCTCATGAATTACAGGATGTAAATAATGAAGGAAAACATGAAAACAAATCATCACACCTTAAACCCATTTCATATTCTCTGTAAAATTATCTTAACGATGATTAATATTAATGTGAGCGTTTACTTCCCTACTTATTTTAAAACTACAGTTGATCATTATAGTGCAGATCCCTCCCGTCCATGAACATAAAAGATCCTGATTTCATGGGCAGAAAATATATATTTGTTGAGAAGCATCCACTACAGCTGGGCAGTCTTATACATTGTGCACACAGCTCCATAAATGCATGTGCTTTAGATTCAGATGCATTTTCAACAAATGTGACTTTATGAGTAGGCACTCACTAACAAGATGGAAGCACAGCATAGCCACTGAATGTATTAATCAGACCAAAACAATCATTACTGCTCAGCCTGAAGTACACATACACATCATAGCAAGTTTAGACTTGCCAATCCACTGACCTTCTTTCAGGGTGAATGGTGGGCTGACATTGTATGACAGCAACACTGCAATGTATTTTTGTGTTGCTGTTTTTTTGCCCTACATGCTCTGCTGTTTAGACTGACTTAGAGCAACTTTGACTCTGTTACATACTGTTGGGACTTGACATTTTCCTAAACAGTATTAGGACATGATAGATTGCTATCGGTGGTGCTGAAATAGTGTTAGCTCAGTGCAGTGCTTGATTGGGACTGTAAAGTATTTTAGCAGGAGGCTACTACTGTGGCTAAAACTGTGTAAAATATTCAGTAAAATCAGATTTATTATAATACAATAACACACATGTAAAACAGAAATACATTTTAACTATTCTTTTGCAACAGTTGCCATTTTACTATTTTTAGGATTTGTAAAGCAAATTTAAAGGAGAAAATTTGTTCCAAGTCAACTTTATTCATGTTTGCTTGTTTATTTTGTTTTTCTATTCATTCCATAAAAGCAAAATTAGTATAAAACTGTTTTGTCTTGTTGTATTGTTGTTTAATCAGCACTTTAACCCAGACCTACTCCCTACTGTGTCAGCTTACGCCTAACGAAGCAACAGCCATTCATTATTTACCACAATGAAGAGCTGCTGTAAAAAAACTAAGCGGTAGATGAGATCAGTCTGCAGTGTGCTGCTGAAAATCATATCAGTGAATGGGGCTTGTCTGACATGCTGATTTTTTTCATGCAAAAATATATAAGAAAAACATGTGCTTGGGATAATTTAGATATTGTGTCATGACACGATCTGTTAATTACACATATGTCATATGAAATTCCTTTTATTTCTGCAGCATAGTTATGTATGACTGTGAGTGGTAAAGACCGGTACCAGACCGCTTTATTGACTGTACATTTTATGGGCTTAGTAAATGGATGAAGTGAGGTGAAGAAAGAATTCTATCTAAATAAATTGTTTAAATAAAGAATTATAGTTGGCTTGCATATTACCAGTGAGCTTTTGCAACTCTGTTTAGCTATTAAGATTTCATAGATACTTATGGGACTGTCAGTTTTCCATATTAAAAATATGTGTCTACACAGGTGGTTTTCAAACTCAAGAGAATTGTTTCGTTACGCTTTCGGTAAAACAAGTATCATTTTTCACCGCGTAGGTCACAGCTCATGTATTAGTCCAATTCCTTGTCAGCAGGAAGTCTGAACCACTCCCAGAGTTAAATCAATACACAATGAATACTACACTTTAAAGCAGGCCCATGCAGAGTGGGGGAGCACTTGAGGACCTGCCCATTTCCTGATGGGTGCCCCAAGTGCCCTTTTCTTGAGGCTTTTTTTTATGCGTGTGGAGACCAGCCTGTGCCCCTCAACGATAACATTTAACCATCGACCATAATCTTGCTAAATAAAAGGATCTGGTTTGCATCAGTCACATGGTGACTGTTAACCAATGCTCGCCCATGACGGCAGAGCACGCTGGTTACAAGCCAGGAATGAGCTTGCAAAGAGCAGGCTCATTCTTTGTTGCCTGGGTGGTGCGAAGGTGCAGGGGAACCACACAAATCAATTGGGAGACGCAGACTGATGCAACAAAAACCAGTAAGTAGTGTGTACAGGGTACACTGTAGTCTATAGTACACAGGAGCTTTAGCTTATTATGTACACGTTGGTAAGTTGTCTTGTGGCAACTGACGAATTGAAACAAATAAGCGTGCTGTGTGCATCAGCGTGACAAAACATTACCTGTCCTTTTATTATCTGTACAGTACTGGTGGTCATTAGCTGCTGGTTAACTGGGAAAGGCTGTCATGGGTCTGTGGGGAACATATTTAGTTTTAAAGCAAGTTACAGGGCTTTCCCCTGCCTTCCTGAAGTGCTTATAATTATGGATTATTATAATTACTATATTTAAAAAACACTGTATTTTACAGAAACTGCATTAAGAAACAGATTATATTATATTTATATTTCAAATATGACAAAATGCTGATTTTACAGCAGCAAAATTATCTCTATAATTTAATCATTTAATAATCTTTATGCCTGCACAGAGTGAAGAGTGAAACAAATTGAATCACCGTACATACATTAGTTTATATTTATTACTTTATTTTTTATAATTCTTATTACTTTATTATTATAACACTAGGAATAAATAAGAAGGGAAGGATTCTGGTTTAGCACCATGATGCACACTTGTGGCAATAGTATATACAGTATTCTGGAGAAGGTATAAAATGTCACTGTATGTGCATGTGCGTATGCACGTGTGTGTACAGCCCTTTCTATTGCCCTGCCAATATTCCGTTTCAGTTTATTTAATCTGCTGCCTTCTGGCTCCACGCGCTTTTACCAATCTTTGCACTTTATTATTATCTCGTAGCACTTTTCTGTAACCAAAGCTATATTTTTATTCATCTACAGCCATCAGCAAACACTTTACAACTGCTTTTGCTCTTGTCTTCCTTCCAGAAACACGCGTTCCCATCACCTTTAGTTCTGCATCGTCACACAATAATTAAAACATACAGCGTCTCTGTAGTTAACGGCTGCAGAAGATTAGCAGAGTATCGTTTCTGAATGGAGTGTTTTCCACAGACTAATCCGCTCAACACCCCCCCCCCCGACCCCTCCCGTTTGCAACGTTGCATGATAAAACAGACAGCACGTCAGTCGTGTTTCTGCTACTCGATCACATACCAAATATTTCATTTAGCAGAGCCCACAGGCAGCGCACCACTTTGGCGGTGGAATTCATAAGCAGCAGCAGCAGAAGGAGGGAGATAAGATGTGAGCGGAGACTCACCTGAGAAAGACCGTCTCTCCTTGTCGGACTGTGATATTGTCCATCACTTTGTTGTCGGACTGAGAATCCCCTTGGCTGCGGACCGGCAACCCTGCAGGTACAAGAAACAAAATCCTCAGGGAGAGAAAGACTGTGCATTTGGAAAAAGCGACAAAGTATCCCCGAATAGACATCGTCTTTATCCTTCGAAGGCGCACACATAAAAATCATACAGCGAGACAATGAGGCGGTCCTCCGCCGTGAACGCAGATTATTGTACTCCCAGTTCATTAGTCTTAATCCAAATCTTCTCGCCAGGTATTTGTGGTGTGAAGAGTAAGGAAGACAGAGGACGCTGTCTGGCTGCACTACGGAACATCCACTGCCTGTTGTTTAAAACGAGGGTTACAAAGGGATTCTTCTCACTGTCCCTCTGTTTGTTTGGTTTTGTTTGTCGTTTATTTTAACATAAGAAATAAGACATAAAGATTCCGTCAGTAATGTATCCCAACGCTTTATCCCCGGTCGAGAGAATCAAAAAAGTACACAATTAAGAAAATTAAGAAACTTGGAATCGTATTGAAAGGGAGAAAGATGCCAAGTTTGCGACCTGCATGGGCAGTCGGTGATTTGTTTCTCTGTCGGCGAGCTGTAATAAGTGCGCTTTCTGTGTTCGTGCATAGTGTCTGCAGGTGGTGGTCAATGAAAAGGGGGGAAAACCCGGCGGCGGTAATCATTATGGGAAAATTACTTCCTGTTAAAATATTCTATGATGATCGTTTTCATCCATTATACTATGCATAGAAAAAAAAAAGTCAAGAAATTTAGTGTACATATTTTGCAGCATATAGAGTGCAAACGAATTGAGCCACCCTCCATTGTATATTTTGATAGGAAATTGGGGGAAAAGTTTAGCAATTTTGTTTAATCGTGCAAAAAATACAAGCAGAGCATGGTTAATAATTCAATCTCACTGCTTTGTATGACCTCCTTTATTGTACAGTACAGCTTGGATTCTTTTAGGCAAGCGTCTTGTACTTAAACGTTGAGGAATGGGTTTCATTCATTTCAGACGCTTCTTTGGATTGGATATTGGTTGGCTGGTGTTGCATTCTCTGTGGGCTGGGTTAGGAGCATTTTAAGGGATTTTCAGATACTGTTTATCTGTTATTTTAGACTTGCCATTTCCTCTGTTGCCCTTTACCTCGCCACTCAAATTTATTGAGGACACGCTGCACACCATGCCCAGATATATTAAGTTTGAGTGAATAGCTTTTTTGTATTCAATAGTGAAAAAAAAATGATAAGACATGTGTTGTCACTAACAGCTTGCCACTACAAAGTACCCAAAGATATCATTTAAAATTGTTCTTTGCTAAACTGTTTGTAGCCAACATTGTTTCCTCAGTGGAATTAGGTTTGAGGTTTTTGTGCTTGAATGAGTCACAGATCATAAGAATGTCCGGCTCCCTGGGAATAAACGATAAAGAAATGAGAGGTGGCTTGTAAATTTTGCACAGTAGTGTAAATTGATTTAAATATGAGTTAACTAATTTTGAAAAAGGAATAATTCATATTGTGGTGATGGACTAGGCCAGGGGTCGGCAACCCAAAATGTTCAAAGAGCCATTTTGGCCCAAAAAAACAGAAACCATATCTGTCTGGAGCCGCAAAAACTTAAAAGCCTTATCTAAGCCTGATATGAAGGCAACATAGGCTGTCAGTATATTAGCTATATAAGCCTACTATTAAAATGACTAAGTAGGGTACAAAATGAGCATTGATGATTAAATGTTTCTTTTCCTTGCAGCGCATCCTGGAGAGAAGGACGCACCACGTGACTACGCTGCTGTCTGATATTTGGTGCTTCAAGTTTAACTTCCATTACAATATTAATGTTTTATGTTTTGTTGCATTAAATTATAGAAATAGAAGAAATGGAAATACAGATTTTTGGTGTCATTTTTTTATTTTGAGGATTCGAGAAACAAACACATGTGCATAATAGGCCTCCTGTAATTTCAGACCTGCATGGAATCCACTTCTTCAAACTATTTTTGCGGTCCTCTAATTTCGCCACAAGCACTGCAATTGCACTTTTTCTCTCAGTCCCAACTGGATGCTCGGCTGCAAATTTACCACGTTTTAGCTGGAAATGCCGCTCCAAATCGCTCTTCTTGTTATTTGACAACTTCTCATTGCAAATCAAACATGCAGGCAATCCTTCAGCATTGGCAATGAATGCAAATGTTTCTGTCCATTCTTCCTTAAATATTCTGTTTTCATCAGCAATCTTTCTCTTTTTGCCTTTGG
>VURO01046583.1:0-18214 GCA_015108175.1 Pelvicachromis taeniatus | reverse complement strand
AGCACTTTGGCGACAGTGGGAAGGAAAAACTCCCTTTTAACAGGAAGAAACCTCCGGCAGAACCAGGCTCAGGGAGGGGCGGGGCCATCTGCTGCCACCGGTTGGGGTGAAAGAAGGAAGACAGGATAGAGACATGCTGTGGAAGAGAGCCAGAGATTAATAACATATGGTTGAATGCAGGGAGATCTATTAACACATGGTGAATGAGAAAGGTGACTGAAAAGGAAAAACTCAATAAATAAAGGGGGTCCCCCAGCAGCCTGAACCTATCACAGCATCACTAAGGGAGGATTCAGGGTCACCTGATCCAGCCCTAACTATATGCTTTAGCAAAAAGGAAAGTTTGAAGCCTGATCTTAAAAGTAGAGATTGTGTCTGTCTCTTGAATCCAAACTGGAAGCTGGTTCCGTGGTTCTGGAGAAATCCACAGCAAACCACTCCCTATGAGCAGGCACCGTACAACAGTGGGAAGAAAAAACCCTCTTTTAACAGGAAGAGTCCTTTGGCAGAATCAGGCTCATGTGTCTGGTGGGAATGTGAGGGGAAAGAGAGGAGATGGAAAAAGAGGCATAGGCAGCAACAGATGAAGAGAGAGAGAAGACAAATATGCTGAAGTGGTATATAAGTACACGGGGAGTGAAGATAGTAGTGAACTGCCATAGTTTAGCTTAGAAGTAGTGAATGCATGAACTAGTTTTTGAGTATCACTCTGCAATAGAATGCTTCCAGTTTTAGAGATGTGAAGTAAAGCAGTCCTACGTATTTGTTTATCGTCTACTTCGGAGGACGTGTCCTGGTCAACAATGACACCAAGATTCCTCACTGTGTTACTGGTTGCCGAGGTAACACTATCCAGAATGGGTATCTGCTTAGACGCCATGTTTTTGTCACTTTTAGGACCAAATATAAGATTCTCAGTTTTGTCACTATTTAGGAGAAAACATTGCAGGTCATTCAGGTCTTTGTCTTTGAGACATGCCTGTGTCATGTGACTTCATGGACGGAAATAACTTATCGTCTGAACAAGTAATGTAGACAGAGTTGGTGCTAGCACCGATGATTTAAACCACTGCGGCACATTTCCTTTAATAGCAGCTTGCAACAGGCAGGCTCTGTATTACAGTGTTGTGATCGGCAGTGTCGGAAGCTGCACTGAGGTCAAGCAGCGCAAGCAGACGTGAGCCGCTGTAAGATTAGTTGTAGCCTTCAGTAGTGGCGTTTTGTGCCGTCATGTGCTGTGAAACCTGACTGAAACTCTTCAAATAGACTGAGGTCTGGTTTCTTTCATAGAGGCTTTTTTTTCTGGGTCAAGAAAACATGTTAGATTAGTGCAACACCATTTCTACTCCAGCTTTAAGACGTGCATTTGCTAGTTATACCACGGAGTCGGGCACTTCTGATTTATTTATTTTCAGAGGAGCCACATTATCTCGAGTACTGCTCTGCAATCTGGGTGAAGGAGTAGAATGTAGGTACCTGCACGTGTTGGCACGTGACCCTGAAAATCATAAAGAAGGAAGGGGGGTTTTTTGTACAGCACTTTCATAATAATATAAGTACTATAATTCTTCATGCTGTGTCCGTCATTGTAAAATTAAATGTTATTGAGAAATGGTTTTTAATGCTCATTTTGGCACATGTCAGGACAAAATCCACAGTGCGACTTCGAGTGGGCTCATTTACACGCCAGCTGAGTCTAAGTCATGAACCAAACGTGGTGTTGAGTTATTTTCAGTCTCTACATGAGCGTTACAATCAGCCACTGAAATCAGACTGGAAAGCTGTGATGACAGACGACAACAAACAGAACTGGGTTGTGTTTTCCATTTTAAGACTAAAAGTCAGTCAAATGAATCAAGACTGTGTCCGAGTCTACGGTGAATTAATAAGCTAGAATGTAAAATTGCTGCTATGCCTTCTCCCCTACCTGTTGCTTTTTTTTTTTTCTAGTATTTTCTTGTTTTTTTTTAGGTGGACTGGGAGCAGACAGCCTCTGGGGTTTAGGGTTTTTTTGGGGGGGGTAACGGCCATCGTTCTATTGGAATAAATACAATTTTGAATTTGTGATCTATGCCTATTATAAGGGCTAATTAGACTAGAGCAAAATATCTGGCAGTGGCTCAGATCCAGATGTCTTCCTCTTTTCCTCTCGCCTGGCTGCTCCACACTGCATTCGTCTCCCTGCACATCCACCATCTCCTCCCTGACACGCCCACCCCAGCCTCGCGTCTCAAACCTCTTCTTATCAAAGTCTCTGCCTGAAGAAAGACTTTCTCTTTTAGGGCAGAGTACAATAACCTCCGTTTTCATAAAATAAGTCTTTATGCAGATGATGTCTTGCTTTTTCTACAAAACTCACAAACCAATCTCTCTGAGGTAATCACATTAATAAACTCTCGGACTTCTCTAACCACATTGTTGCTGTCACTCTCAGTCTCACTGATTGAAAACTTACATCTGTTTTGCAAACCTTGCTCGTACAATTTCTCATGCAGGACACAGTAGTCAGCTTTCTGCTAGCTCACTGGCTAACGAGATGTTAATCACGACGACACTCAGACTGACAACATAATGTTTTATGTTACTGTAGTTTTAATAAAAGCTTAACAAAAGGTGTTAACAGGGAGTGCAAGTGAGAGCGCGAGGCCAAGACCATTTTTCAGTAAAAGGAAAGTATTGCTAAATATATCATGAAAAAAATCATTTCTTGCAGGTGGCTTCCTCCTTGCTGTTGCTTTCTCTCTCACAGTAAATAGGCTGATGTCACCAACACATTACCTTGAGGTAAACTAATTGTAAAAAGCAGGGTTATAATTGTAACAAGAAGTAACACCTCCACTGACCAAAAGAGAAAAAGCGACATTATGAAGCTGGTGTCTAAAGCATGAGCTGCAGCATGCATCAGTAAATCATTAGGGAATTAGCAAAAGATTCAACATTCATACGCCGAAACCATCCTATTCTGGTAACTGACATAATCGTGCCATTGTCTTTGTTTTGGGGGCGGGGTTTTTGCAGTTTTGGGGGCGGGGTTTTTGCAGTTTTGGGGTTTTTTTGCATTTGTTTTCTCTGAAGAGTGGATCCTTACCAGACACACACCCAGGGTCAAGTTTCTGTAATTCCAAATAGCTTTATCTTGATTTTCAGCAAGGTCTTCACTGATGAAGTAAAGCCACTGGTTGAGTAACTTTGACCTCAAACTTGGCTTTCAATGGGAAGATTTCTGTCTACAACGGAGAGGCAAGTGACAGCGTTGATCTGAATAAAGCAGATTCTGTACCCATAGCATAAGTAATATAAGTACACACACACACACACACACGTTACAGTGGCTATCATCAAAGCTTGCTGAGGCTCCGTTTGAGTCACAGAAACTGCAGGCCTGTTTTAAACCGTCTCTCGTGCTGCAGTCGGACAGGTTCACCTTTTTCATGCATTCCTGTTGCTCTCATCTGTTTGTGCCAACACACGTTTTTGCTTTTATAATCTGCGGTACCTGCATGTTTTTCAGAGAGACGTTTGGTGGCTTTCGCTGCTCCCCAAACATGTTGAAGCTGCAACTTGTGAAGCGGCTCAGCTGTGGTGATGAGAAAAAACAGGAACGTCCCAAACATGAAAGTCACAGTCTGATGCAAGAGCGGCCATTTAGGTCTGAAATTTCACACAGCTTTGGATGACAAGATGAAGAAAGAATGCAGAAGTAAGTTTAATTGTTGTGGCATAAATCATTATGCCACGTCTCAAGACTTAAAATGTTTTATTCCAAACTCTCTCTCTACAGTTATCTGAGGAGAAAACTGAGGTTATTGTACTCGGCCCTAAAAATCGTAGAAACATTGTATCTAACCAAATATTTACTCAAATTCAAAATCCTGCTCCTCGCATACAAGGTGTTGAATTATCAGGCTCGAGACCTCATAAACACTTTCACTCTCACACTGCAGGCTTGTTGTTCCTAGAGTATTTAAAAGTAGAATGGGAGGCAGAGCCTTCAGTTTTCAGGCCTCTTCTATGGAACCAGCTCCCAGTTTGGATTCAGGAGACAGACACTATCTCTACTTTTAAGATTAGACTTCAAACTTTCCTTTTCACTAAAGCAGAGAGTTAGGGCTGGATCAGGTGACCCTGAATCCTCCCTTAGTTATGCTGAAAAGCCAGCGTAGCTGGGTTTGCACTGAGCGTTTATGTGTTTATGCACCTCTCTGCATTTAATTCTTAGTTATCATTAATCTTTGTCTCGCTTCTACAGCGTGTCTTTGTCCTGTGACTCCATCCGGACACAGCACCACTCCTTCAGCCTGGTTCCAGAAGATTCTTCCTGTTCAAAAGGAGTTTTTCCTTCCCACTGTTGCCAAAGCGCTTGCCCATATGGGATTTCTGGATTGTTGTAGTGTCTTTACCTTACAATATAAAGCACCTTGAGGCGACTGTTGTTGTGATTTGGTTTTATATAAATCAAACTCAATTTAATTAAATTGAGGTGAAAAATTTTTCAGCATTGTTTTTGAAGTTTGCATAATTCGCAGGTCAGTGTTAAGAAACAAAAATCATTTCTCTGCAAATGGCCAGACTGAAAATAAGTGACAAAACATCCAACGTTGTTCAAGACCACATTTTGAAAAATTACAACATTACCAGTTTATTGGAAGCAAAACCCAAGACTTGCATAATCCTGTTTGACACTGTGTGACACGGGTTTCCGATCCTTTCCCATGCATTAAATACCTAAACGCCCCATCAGCTGTTAGACCCGAAGACGCCTTTCACATTCGCGGTAATTATTATGATTCAGAAATGACTGAATAAGCCAAGATTATATTTCACCGACATGCCAAACAAGCAGATTTTCAGAAAACTACAAGATGTTAAATGTGAAGTAAAGTATCAAGCTTGCAATTTGCTCTTATACAGTTTCTATTGCAAGATTTTCCATTTCACACGTCATGCAGGAACAATTCAACAGGAGCATAAGAATTCACTCACAATTCGTTGCACTGTAATCCTGCTTAAGACAGTCTAAAGTGTTTTGTGTGACGCAAGTTGATTTGTTTCAGCTGCCATTGTGAAACTTTGATTTATTGCTTAGATTAGGACATATCTGATCAAACAATGCATTTAGACATTTGACCCAAAAGGAATGGTGAAGAATTTCCTTCAGTACTCGGTACTTTGTGGTTTGACAACAATCCCATGTCATCATTAGTCATAGTGTTCACGATGCAACACAAAGCAGTGTGGTCACTGGAGCTGTTTATCAGCCTTCAGCAGATGACTGGAGTCACTTTAGTTTTGAAACTCCTAACCGCACGCTCATTTGCACTATATGGGGAAGAAGAAGAAGAAGCAGAAGACGATAAAAGATCTTCTGCGTTTTTAGCTCATTTGCTTTTTTTTTCTCGAGCATCTAAACTGCAGAATGCGTTCACGCCGATCGTTTCCACGCAGTCGAACAAAAGCCTGAACTACGGGTGAAGTTAAGAGGTGAATTTTCATATTCAAAAAGTGCAAATTTGTAGATGACACATGCACATTTTCCGGATGTGGGGGCAGATTAAATATTGGTTATCAGCCACAGTATGAATCAGATTATCAAAGTTTTTGTGTAAGCTCACAGAAAAACATGGATTTGTTTCACATCGTGACAGCAACATGTTTTGATCAAACCGCTGTATTATGATGCTGCTATGGTAGGATTAGGAGTCTACATACTTTTACACATCTGTATGAAGAGCATGCATGCAAGCCTGAAATGTCCCCCCCTCCCCCCGTCTTTATTTCTGCTCAAATACGTCCTGTGGTCCCCGCTGCCCTTTTCCTGCTTCACCACTTGTGTTGTCCATTTAAGCGCCCGCGCCACCATCTGCAACTTTATTTAAGATGTTAAACTCAAAGCTGGTTAGGGTTTTGTATCCACCAGACAGCTTTTGGCCTTTCACCAAACAAAACTTGGACATTGATTACTTTTAGGAAACAGATTCATTGCTGAGGGTTTGTTTGCAACATTTTCAAATGTCAGCCTGTAAACCGCTGGCAGTGTCAACCATCTGTGGGCATGCACAGATCTCTTTCATATGCAGCATGGACACAATTATCCCCCTCAAAAGGATAACTTCCCACCATGGCATCAGATCTCAAACAGATCCTCTCAGTAATTTTATTAGTATATATCTGATATAGGGTATATTCCTATTTATGTCTTTGTTACGCCATCATTTTGTGTAACTAATGAAATGACAGGGAGCCAAATGTTACGTATGTCCTGTAACAGATGAACTAATTCTAGGTCAGTACTGATCGTTAAAATCAATCCAGCCCAAGTCAGTCTGTGTAAGGAAAATAAGATTACAGCTTGCTCTTTGTGTTCAGTGTTTCCTCGAGCTTATAAAAAGTCTTTTCTCCTTAATTTGTTTCTTTTTTCCCGGTAATTTGTGAGAATTTAATTAATTTATTTATTTCCTGTTTTACTCATGCAGAACATGCAGAAGAAGAAGAAATTCCAGTTTTTGGTCATGTCGCAGTATTTTTCTTATATTTCTAAGTCACACAAAGTGCATTTGTAATGTTACAGTTACACTACTCCTTCGGGCTGTTTTTGCACTTGTTATCTCTGTGAAGGATTGATCTTTGAGATTTTCAGTATGTGTAATTAAAAATGTATTTCATGCATCCTCCGTCTCCTTCACAAACACACACAGTTGGGTTTCAGAGTGTAACGACTTACATACATGTGGATTTAATCCACCGCTGGCTACATTTTAACCTCACACCCAGCTTCCATACTATAAATGATCGATATACCTCGTTTCTGTTCCCAGAACAGTGACAGGTGCACTAGGTGAACTAGTTTATGTCCCCACAACAGGCATTTACACGCACATGCAAACACACACGCTACCGTGGCTATCATCAAAGCTTGCTGAGGCTCCGTTTTAGTCACAGAAACTGCAGACAAGTGTTAGCCTATTTCTTATTTCCAGCCCTTTATTGGACTCCACATCATGCTGCAGTCGGGTTTACCGTTTTCAATGCATTCATATGTGTCGGGTCTGTTTGTGCCAGTATGTGTGGCTCTTTCTAATCTCTGGTACCTGCATGTCTGTCAGAGAAGGCTTTGGTGGTTTTAGCACCCATCCGCTGAGGCATCTGTCTGTAAACACGTCTGCTGCAGCTCGTGAGGCCGCTCTGTTCCGGTAACGAGAGGAACCTGCCAGTGTTTGCAAATGTTTTTGGACACATTGGCACATGCTGCTTCATATTGATGTAGCATTAGCCCTGTTATTAACATATTATTCATATAAATTAATGCAGATGTTTGCTACTTTAATGGGACGGCTGAACTCTTTGATCATGAATAAAAAACCACAACTATTTAGTTGTTTGCAAGAAAATCCAGGTGTTTTGCTGCATTGTTGAATTCATTTGCTAATACTTGAAAACCTTTGAATTCTGAACCAAACTGGAGCATCTGTTTGTCCAACTTTAATGCTTTTCCCTTAGAAAAATGATATTTGACTTCCTCCTCTTTACCCTTAATAATGAATCCAGCCCACAGTAGTAAATGTCAATAAATATGTGGTTTTATGTTCATTGAAATCATTTCCAGGTTTTTCCAGCCTCACTGACTTCTGATGCACATCCAGAGGTTTATGTTTTTTTTAAAGGAAGCCTGAAATATGAAGAGCTTCAAGGGTTACTTGGCTTTCAAGGGGTAAAGGGTTAAAGAGACCAAAGTAGTGGAATTAAAACAAAAATCAGAAAGTGAGCTTATTGTGACAGTTATGGCTAAATTCAGCTTTACAGCCCGGTTAGTGATTTTAACATCAGCATGTTACGTAAGTATGAAAAGGCTGAAATTCAAAAACAACTGAGTAGCCAACGTCTTTTCACACCTTGGTGGCACTTGGTTCCTGTGTCATACGTTTTTGTTTTTTTTATTATTTCAAAGTGAAATAACAAAAATAAGAGCCTGTTTGTTTTTATGTAAGCAGCAAAAAGTTGATTCAGTTTGAACAGAACTTGGGGAAAAGACATTTTCTCACAATGCTCCTGAAGTTGTGCAGCTTAATTAAACTGAAGGGTTTTAAATAAATTCTAAGGATAATGGAGAAAGCATCGTTGCACTGCTGTTCCTGCTCTTGATGTTTTATTGCTACTGACTATTATTTTATTTTTAGTTGTATTTTTTTTCAGTTGATTTTAACACACAAAAAGATTTTAAACATATTTAAAACAGGTTGCTCTTGAAAATGAGACCTCGTGTCTCATCGAGATTTACCTATAATAAAAATAAAAAATGTAAATAAATTAAGGTCAAATTAAAACTTGAAAATAAAGCAGCTCTGATGGGGTCCATTTCACTGCTACGTGTCACCATTACTGTTTTTAAAAAAAAAAAGGGGGGAGAGGAAGTGTAAATGTCTTGCTGTAATACAGAGTTGTGACCACTAGATGTCAGCCTGAAACAAAGTCTGACTTTACTGTAAAGCTCACAGGCACAGAGCTGAGGGAAGTTCAACATAGCTAACATATTATAAGTCTGCTTTTGATTTAACACAGAGAGACAAGAGTAATTCAGATCTCACCTCCACACTGAAAACTTCAGTCTTAATAAATCTGCAGCACTGGGCTCCATTGGCTGTGTTGTTGGTTTAAAAAACCCTAAAAACGAAGCATTGAGCACTTCTGCCTGTCTCTGTGATAAATGCACAGATCTGAAGGAATGCTCCTCTGCAGCGTCTGTGATGTGAAAAGGAAAAAACCCAAAGCTGTTTCTACTGGGATTGATAAATCCATGTTGTAAATAAATGCACTAATGAATCTTCTGTTACGCACTCATTAACTCATGACATAAATGTATATATAAATTATACATCACTTCAGTCTTTATGATGGCAGGGCTTATGTATTGTTTTGGAGTTTTCCAAAGCTTTAAAGTAAAAATGAATAATGATAACTATTTCATTGTTTGTCCTCGGGATGCACTGGTCGTGAAACTCAGTCAATACATGTTGAAAAATTTGGTGTTTCAGAAAAGTGTGATTTTTTTTCATTATTTCTATTTTTGATTTCTACTTTAGTCAAAGAACGCAAAGTCGAGCTAATAAATATTTGTAAAAATCTGACACAACACACGAATGGGTTCAGGGTCATAATTTAATGGCCAAAGAATTTGATCTTTAATTTCGGGGGGGAGGGGGTGTTGCTGTGAATAATTCACATGAACTGTTTATGAATTAAATGCATGTTCGTGCACTGAAAACAAGTTTAAATTTACGATGCAGAATTGTTTTCAATACTTGGATGAAGACGATGAGTGTTTGCAGTCTTGACCCCATCACTGTCGCCAAAGATGGTTCTGCCGGAAGTTACTTCCTGTTAAAAGGGAGTTTTTCCTTCCCACTGTCGCCAAAGTGCTTGCTCATAGGGGGTCATATGATTGTTGGGTTTTTCTCTGTATGTATTATTGTAGGGTCTACCTTACAATGTAAAGCGCCTTGAGGCAACTGATGTTGTGATTTGGCGCTATATAAATAAAATTGAATTGAATTGAAAGTCTGCTGCACTTGGTGAGATGTCATTTTATCGTTTTTCTTGACCATGGCAGTAACTCTGTCATCATGCTCCTCTGTAGTCTAGCCTTCGGTGTTGCTGAGGTGCCTGGTGCATTCCTCTTATTTAAGAATGTGCCAGACTCTTTATTTGGCTACTCTTAAAGTTTATGGGTTATTCTGGGGTTTCGGTCTAATGATGTTCTTCTGCGATTGCCCGGGTATCTCAGTCCAAACAGCTTCTACTGCTACTGGTCTGTTTGTGATCGTTGCAATGCTGAAACATGACGTCGTTGCCACTAAGACACTTCCCAGATATTTCTACATGGTGGATCCAAATCTGAGATCTTTCTGTGTTCCATCACTTTTGACACGATCGCCAATACCATTGTCTGTAATGCAGCCCCAAAACATGACACTGTGTTTTACAGATGGCTGCAGACACTCACTGATGTACCTCACTCCTAACTATTGATGGGAATCGAGAACAATCAATAGTCCAATTCCTTGAAATTGGTGAGGAGAATAGCGGCTCAGTCTACAACCTGGATGTAGCCATAATTATTATTATTATTTTGTTTGCACAAAAGGACGCGAGCAAAGTAACGTAAAGGTAAAGTAAAGGCTAAACTGCATCTAGGACCAAAACAGCAGCATTGTGCTGCTAACACAACTTTGGCGGCTCTTTGCAAGCACAGACATCATGCTAACGCTAGGCTAGCCAAGAAGCCAGCGTGATGTTAAAGCTGAGTGTTAGCTGACCTCAGACCAGCAACTTGAACTTCAGCCGGTACAACAGACTGCTGTCTCAGTTTCTACCTGTTCATGTTTCTACAGTAGAATCACCATGGTGATTGCTTTTTAGTGTCTTTGTGTTTGTTTTTGCACAAACATGTGACCACACAGAATGTCATTAATTCTTATCAGGGCCACGCCTACTCCAGACTTCCTGCACATATGCCGACGACGATGTGAAAGTAGCTGACCGTTGTGTGACTGTACAAACCAATAAGAGCTGAAGCTGATTTCATTTTGTTGAAAATCCCATCACACTAAATGTAACAATTACCCACAATGCTTTACAGACTGTCCTCTAACGTCACTAAGTGTTTGATCTTGAGCTTCATTGTTTGACCTAAAAATAAATAAATAAATCAAGAAACCACATCGAGTAATATATCACATGAAGAGGCACGGAGAGGGCTGTGAATCACACTTTTGATTTTTTTCACCCCACGACATCAATATGACACCATAAAGTCACACTGCATGAATACATCTTAAAATCTTATCCTAAAAGTTTTTAACAGCTTATAAAAACCAAGTATTTCAGCAAATCCTGCTCCATTGTGCATAAAGATAATATGTATACTGTATTTTATTTCAATCGTAAATGATTTTCATGTCAATTCAGTTTTATTTATATTGCGCCAAATCACACCAGCAGTCGCCTCAAGGAGCTTTATATTGTAAGGTAGACCCTACGATACGACCCAACAATCATAGGATTCTGTAACTTAAGTTTTTCTCTAACTGCTGCTGTAATTGATTCATTATGCTTTAAGCTACTCTGTTGTTGAGTTTAATGTTTTCACTGTATCGCAGAACTCGTATTTTTTCTAGTAGCGGTCGATCATATTTTTCTAAACGAGTACCTCATTAAAAAAGATGTACTTTTCAGAATGTACTTCTCTGTACACAAAAAATAAGATCCGGGCTATATGTTTTTTAAATATATTTTTAGGCTTCTCCTGGTTCGGCCCACTTGAACCGAACTGAGTTCCATGTGGCCCATGAACTCCAAAGAGCCTGGCACGCCTGCTGTGAACGCTCCTATGGTCAGGTGCAGCCTGAACGTGGAGGCATTAGGACCCAGAGCGCTCTGTGCTATTAGAACTAATGCCACTGCTGCCTTCAGCTTCTCTCCTGTCGGATAGACAGAGCGGCTGCCCGCCGGATCTCTGCCTTTCCCTGTTTTTTACTCTGCATATGGAGTTCAGAGGTCCGCTGACTACCAGCATCCAGCAGCAGATGAAGAACCTCCACCGATCACCCGGAGCTCCGGCTGAGTGTGCTTACCTGCAGCAGCTTTGGGAGTAGTTTCCTCCTCAGTTTCTCTCCACACCAAAGTGCTGCCTTTATTTTGCTGTTTATCTTCTCCTGTTGATTTTATTCCCCTGTTGTTATCTCAGCCTGCTGTTCCCTCAAGCTCTGAAGCCTCCCTCCTCCCCCTTTCCCTCTGTCACTCGCTCAGCTGTCAGTCTGTCCGTCCCTGTCAGGATATCCCCTTCCCTCTTTCTAGGGTTTCATAATACACTAGGATCTGAGCCAGGTCTGAGCTGTCAGTCAGAGGCTGGGGTGGATTTCATTCTTCTGTTTGTCACAAAACTGAAATCTGACAAGTAATACATGTAAACCAGCACTGAGGAGTTGTGGAGATCATGGAAGGCCACAAGCTACACAGAACCTAACTTTGGATGACCAGCTAGACCCTCATTTCATTCTTTTTGACACTCTGGCAGTGACTGCGTTTTGAGTTTTCGTGCATATGTGTGTTTTTTGGATCTATTGGATTGACAGTCATGGGGAATGCAGCAGGAAGCCTTGAACTTTCTCAGGGAAAGGATGGCAAGCCATTCGGCCCGGGGTCCACGGGGCCCCAGAGGCAAACGTCCGGGGCGAAACTCCCGATGCCGCCTGAAGAAGAGCTGGAGGAGCGCTTCAACGCTGTGCTGGTGAGTCGTGAATGCATGACTTCGTGCTGCAAGTGGAAAAAACGAGCGTGCCACAATAGAAAGAAACAAAGAATGTGGAATATGTTGAAAATGTGCACGTCCTCGGGACAAGCTTATCGTTGTGCCAGGTACACAAAGCTACTGTGGAAAGATACATAAGAGCTCCTTTATGCGCCGGCTTAGCGCAGCTTTAGGCTCCAATCATACGAGTAAGTGAGATCTGTTTACAGCTTAGTCAAAGGTGCCTCTATTCTTTACTACTCCCAGTACTTATATGAGTGATTTATAAGTACTAGTATATCAAAGTTGAGATATGAATATGAACCAATGAGAAAAGATTAAGTTGCCAAAAATAGTAGGACACCCCTGGGACAGACTGTGAAGATAAGGCAGTATACTGACTGCATCACCTTCCTTGCTTGATTTTATATTTAGCGACCTACAGGTGCTAAAGTTGGTCCTCATCAGACTTTATTTTTCCTGTAGGGGGCGCTTATCAAATCAACAGAATAAAGGAAACCGAAGTAAACTTTAAGCTCTGAAGAAGAAGCTAAGGCGAGGAAGGGTAGCCAATGAGACGGATAATAATCAAACATTAAATGCATATACACCATGTCATCATAGAGGGAATACATATGTTCTGTCATCTTGTGTTTTTCAGTCACTCTGAATACTCAGATACTCGCGTGTTTTGGGATATCATGGATGATTTTCTTGTGATTTATTTGGTATCACAGCACATCGCCGACAACAAAGTTTGTTCTCGGTGTTGTGCTCATAAAAGTTACTCCCTTAAAAACTGGTCATTACTTTCCTCGTTACTTTACTCGCCAGTCGACAGGCCAACGCTGAGCTTGCCACCTGCACACATATCTGCTTAAATCATTAAATCTAGAAACAGAAAGGACGCTGACAAAAACATCTGAAACAGCAGCATTATCGCCCCCGATCAAACCTGGTCAATAACGATGACAGAAACTGAACCGTAAACAGACGAATGTTGGGAGTTTTTCCACATAGAACAGAGATACAGTCAGCCGAAGCATGAAATATCGACATGCAGTCGTGTGTCTTTGTCTCTTAACTTCTGATTTGTGAAAAGATGCTCATGCAATGTCCTCTCCATATATGCCACAGCCCTTTTTTAGACCATAAACAACGTTCTTTTGTTTATCTACACTTAAATTGTGCCTCATTTGTTGCATGGTGAACTATTGAGAATATCTGCCCATGCTAGAAAGTCTGACTAGCATGTTTGGGCAAACCTGAGGCTTCAGCATCTGCACAGCGTTCATTTCGGACCAACTCTTTTAGGCAACACCAGCTGTTGAAAGCAAAGACGTAAAAATGATTAAAGCACTTCTGCTGATAACATGACTTTGCCATTTGCTCCTGGCGAGGTCACGCCTGTGCCCCGGCCTCACTGCTGCTCACGAGCTTGAGGAGGAGCAAATTCCTGCAGCAAAGCTTTAGTGGGACGACAGAAGCCAGACGTGAGGAGGCTGCTGCGGTGGCGTTTCTTCAGCCTCAGCCGCATGCTGCGTTTTCATTGAAAATCCCAGTTTTCCACACCACTCAAGGGGGGGGGGGGCAGAATCATGAAGTGTTCAGAGCGTTGCTGGAGTGCAACTCCAGCCGTCACCGAGCTGTTACAACAATATGTGCAGTAACAGTGACTGAAGTGACAGCTAAAGTGAAAGAGAGACGGCAACTATGATCAATATGTGGTCGGACGGCTTCCCCTGTGATTAACCGCATTCCTCGTCTCTTTGTATCACAATGATGGGCTGCACACTGAAGAGTCCATGGTGTGAAACAGCTAACAGGCCCCAGACGTGCTGTCAGCGGGCATACTTAGCAAAACCGGCTCCTAAAGGTGAAAGGCAATCAGTTAACGCCCTGATAAATGCTGCTCCCCTCCAAGTGAAGCACTTCAGTCAGTGTGTGTGTGTGTGTGTGTGTGTGTGTGTGTGTGAGAGCAGGAAATGCTGCCTGTGAGAGGCAGAGTTGTAATTACCTCTGCTGAGGAGATCATTTTTTTATTTTCCTTCAGTGGGATATCGCCAAACCACTTCAGCTGATTTCTTTGATGTTTAGTGGACAGACGGGATGAGATTCATTTAGCAGAATCACATGAACTGCAGCCCTGAAAGAGTCCAATTAATTTACCTTTAATTCTGAAGTGATGTCAGGGTTTGACAGCAGCTCAGCGCAGAGCCACAAGCACTGTTCAAGCAATGCTTTCAGAAGTTTGACCAAAACCCAGAATCCTCACAAACTAATGGGTGACGCCAGCGGGAAAATCCTAAGAGCTCATGTAGTTTTGTGATGTGGAGAAAAGAAAGACGTCATCTAATCATTTCTTTGTGAGCTCCAGTAGATTTGTTTATGGGCTGCGATCAGCTGACCTGCTCTGCTGGTCTGAGATTAACCCGATTTAACCAGTTCATTCAGAAGCTTTCACGACTCGAATCAGCACCATCGGGGTACATTTAAACTGCTGTCCAGTACCCTTGTTGATGTAACTTAACACAGTTTACCCATTCCCAGTGCAACATAACGCATTACCATAAACTTCACCGCAATACTGCAAACTACCCACTTTAGCCAGTTTGCATGCATTTTCATACAGTTTTTGGCACAAAATGATAATAATTCAGTTTATTTTTTGTCCACACCTTTGAAAATTCCAGGGAAACCCGACACCTGTGTCGTTATCTCGCAGACCGATGTGGAAACTGAAACAGTTTGTGTGTTGGCTGATGTCTGGTAATTTGTTTAAAGTGTTGCCAGACATAAAAAAAAGTTTGTGGTGCTAGACTAAATGGCAACATGTTGAATACCTGAAAGGAAAGAAGGATGTTTCGACGGCTTAAGACAAACTGTGGGATGACATTGCTTTCCGATTTGTTACGCGAGTATCTCCACAGTATCAGCTGAAAGCACCCCCAGCTTTGCTTGCACACAAAAATATTACCTCTTTTAATATAAATAATATTAAAAAAAAAACAAGTTTATAGCCTGGAATAAAAACATCCTCATAAGAACTGCACATCAGGTGACCTTTTTTTAAAATTAATATTACTTTTCTGTCTTCATCACTGGGGTCAGGACTGTTTTCAATGATAGCTTGAAGGCATTAAGCTATGTATTTATCACTAAAGCTAATTTGAGTCACTTAACATCACCTCTCAGCAGCATTTGTAGTGCTGGCACCTTTTGGAGTGAAATGCTGGTATTTTATTAGCGCTAATTAGCAACTGTCCTTGTCCGTATGATGCACCTGTAACAGTTGATGAATGCAGCCATAAAAAAAAAAAAAAAAAAACCTGTTACCATTAGCTAATAACTTCTTGCATGTTTTTCTTTTCTAACCTTTGTCTCTTTTATGTACAGTCTATGTTGATAACTCATCTCCTCACTAAAACTAACCCCGGAGCGCTGACATTTCCTTTAATCTTTTTTGTCACTTTACAAACCATTTTTTCATTATTGGACTATCCTTATCTTAACCTAAGCTGCAGTCTTTGGCTCTGCTTTCATTTGAATGTGTTTACAGTATCAGAGTAAACTCAGCCAGTGTTGCAATGAAAGGATTTGTGTGTAAGATACAGCAATGAATTAATGTGCCAGCAGCGAGTGTCTTGTGCCAACTGCTGCAGGCTTCACTGATCGCGGAGCTGCAGCACTTTGTATGAATGTTCAGGTGTCTCCATAAAAATAACAGCCTTAATCCTGCAGCAGCTTTTCTCCCCAATCTCTGTCTTTTTGCTACATCACCTCTTTATCCTACCAAATATAGATTCTCTCTCACACCCTTATGTCTTCTACTGAGTGTGCATAAAAAAATAAATCTCCTGTGCTTAGTGTTGAAGATACTCTGTCTGCATACAAACCAGTTTGTGCCTGTCGGTGTGCAAAGTGCTGCTGTTTTCCTTCTGCAGTGGCTCAGAAGGACAAGCAGAGAGTGTGTCAGAGGGCTTGGAGATGGAGAATGCTTTGTGTGTTCAGAACATGTGCATTTGCATATATTTGTTTGTAAAATGAGCCAGCAGGTTTGTTTGTGAGGCGGCATTTATCGATACTTTACTCACATTTTGATGCTTTGATGTGACTCCGCAATGAATGAATCAATACTAAAGCTGCAGAAACCTGCAGAGAACACAGAGCTCAGAATGACTCTGACAAAGTGACTGTACAAAGGCTTCTGTCACGTCCAAATTTACACTGAGTACTTTTTCCTTCAGTGTTTTGCATAACACTTTGCATATTTCCCAACAGGGAATGCGGCAGGTGGGTGGATTTGTAAATGTACATCTGCGGATTTGTGTACTGTACTTACAGACTGATGCACAAAGTCAGGAAGAAGCAGAGAAAAGAACATTCAGTGTCTTTTTTTAGATAGTCTGTACTTTTTTTTGCAGGATTATAAGTTATAACCGTTGGTTTCTTTTAAGCATTGAGAGGGTCTGATTTTTTCTCTATTGTCATGCACTTTATTTTTTTAGCAGTAAGTTTCAGTTCTTGTGCAATTAATCACATTTCAACTCAGGGTACACCATTATCAAAACCACACTAATATATATAGCCATGATCCCCTATCAGTTTGAAACAAAATATAGAAGACACTGGCTGTATTTCCATGAGACACTTTATACATTTTAAAGATATTTGTGGAAGTAATTCACTGCAGCTAAGGATATCATGCACTTTGCAGATCATTATCAGTACAGCAATATGTAATAATAGAATAAAAATGAACAAGAGCCTGTATTTTTGGAAATCAATTAATCTAGAATTCTACCATTATCCTTGTATATTGTGATAGAACTAGCCTTGTTTTCCCATCATCCTGTTTTTGTGTGATTATCACAAAAACAGGATGATGGTTTGGATGCAAAAAGTCCTGAATCGTTATCCCGGACAAGCCCCCAAATATGTTACAATCCCTAAATTTATGACCCAGATGAACACAGCATATAAGATGCCATATAGCTGCTGAAACGTGACTACTGGTAACTCCCATATAAACGAATGACTAATAAATCAAATCTACAAGAATGATGGAGGAAAGACGGTTTACTTTGCCTTCTCTGGCTTTATGTGGACCAGGTGAGCTCCACATAAAACCATCAAAACAATCAACAAAGGATTCATCAGGAAGAGAGAACAGGTTAATAGAGACATGAAAAAGAAATATAATTTCAAAGGAAATGTGCTACTACACTGAGCGTGAAAAGTATTTAAGTCTGCATTTGTCCATAAAGCGTGGTTGCATCCTTAAAATTCAACAACATAATTCTCATATTGCATGTTGTAATCTTTTTTCAAACATCCTGACATTTAGGAACTGTGAACAAATCATAAAGTGACAATATTGCAGTAGTTATTTGATAACAAAATGAAAATAGAATGTCAGGGCAACACCCTGACATTCTATGATTTGTAGGTCAAATGCTACAAATCATCTCAATATGTGATCTTGAGCTTTGGAAAATGATTTGGGGTGTTTTTCGCCATATCCTAATTTTCTAATCAGTTATTTTGGGGGGGACATTAAAGGTAGATTAGTGGGTAGTGAAGATTGCCTTTAGCATAGGATGAAAGCAGATACAGCCAATAACTGAAGATAGGAATAGCACAGAATTATAAGTAATTATTCATTTTCTGTGAACATAATTTCACTGATCCATCCTTTGGGACAATCAGAACCATCAGGGATTCAGGAAGTCAGCATCGTGCATTGTTTAGCTTTAGTCTGCTTGTAGAAACGATACCCTGTCCTCCATCTCTGCTGCCACTTTGAGCCTCTGAGTCTCACCACTTCTCCCAGTGGTGTAGTGGCAGATGTAAAGGTCACTGATTTTATTGTGTAACGCCACTTAATTTTAAAACATAGCCGGGGGGGGGGGGGGGGGGGGCGGTGTGCGT